>CABFVZ010004021.1:0-31575 GCA_902151445.1 Timema monikensis
ACGTTACTGTACACAGTGCGGAAATACAGTATTCCAGTACCAAGGGGATTCATTACTCTCTGCAATCGCCACGTTACTGTACACAGTGTGGAAATACAGGATTCCAGTACCAAGAAGATTCATTACTCGCTGCAATCGCCACGCTACTGTACGCTCGAAACTCCCACGACTAAATAGAGAAGCTAACACGGGCCAGCCCCGCCTAGATAATCCCTCGTCATCCAGTGTAATATATCTCTCAAGGCCATTCCACTGCGAGCCAAACCGTGGCTCATGGGGCTAGTCTGAGTGGGCCCGCGGATCGACAAAGATGGTTTATATTTGGTTTTAGCTTGTATGAGATCCAATAAGTAAGGTGACGAGTGGTAGTGATTAATTAAAATGAATAAAGTAGATTATTTACTAAAAACTCCGTTTTTTTTCATTAAGAACTGCAAGAAAAACTTGAATATAAATGGTTGGGTGCACATCAGTGCAGTGACATTACATTTATGCAGGTGGATGTGAGGAAAAAAAAACTTTTTATAATTCATGGTTTGGCAGACAAAAATTGTGGTTAACTATAAGTGAAGAAAAACAGAGATAATTTTGTTTTTATTGTTTATTATTTGGTTTGTACAAAAATATCATCACTTGGTAAGTGTAATTCAAAACCTGTATTATTTTATTCTTTATGTTTATAGATTTGTTTAGGGATTATTTTTAAATAATAAAACTTAAATGAATGTAATTTAATATGTTAACACGTAGTGTGAAAAAATCATCACCGGTAAGCTTTGACCTGGGCCCACAAAAAATAAATATCACGCACCGCAACTGCTTCAGACAAAACCGAATTACATCGAAGAGGATGGAGCGAATGACGAAGAAGAACCTCCTAAGTTTTCTTAAAATAAACTTTTGCTGTGTTTAAACAATATGTAATGGTCTTCGATTTGTCTAAAATGTCCCAGACGATGTATTTCACTGTCTTAATAAGTGTGAACACTTTAATGATGAATTGTCATCGCATTTTGTTTTGTAGCAAGACACTAGAAAATGTGAATTTATATGAAAACTACATAAACATTATATTTTTGCAAAGTATGTTTAATACTTTTTCTGGTAAATTCTTGTTTTTTATTTATATATATATATATATATAACTTGTACAAAATGTGATCTATATTCACTTAGACTATGTTTAAGAAAGAATGCATTGAATAGGAAATGTGTTTTTAAGGGCCGGTCTTATGACTCCTGGATAGATATTAATCTGACCGTTAAATACTTTTATCTGGTCAATAAGTTAAAAGTGCGCCTTCCAAATAGACTTATAGATAGCATTTATCTGCCAGATAAAATGTATTTATCCATCACATTTTTATCGGGAGTTGTAAGTACCTGATAACTTGTATCTGAAAGTTAAAATTGGCGTTGCCATAGTGATGCGTTGTTTTTCATGAGGTTTCACCTATCAGAATTTGTTTTTAAGCTAAAATCCTGTTTCGCTTGTTTAGTAAGCACAGGCCCAGGTTATAACTATATATAAAGTTATCAACCGTTTTCACTAAGCACTCAGGATACTAAAACGTACGTACATGCCATGTACGTTCAAGAAACCAGCCATAGAGAAAAGGTTTGCAAGACAAAGAATAAAAATGCAGATCACCAGGGATCTTTATTTGAGCTACTCTCAAATATACCAAGCCCAAGTATCAAGACCTAGCTATCTTAACAATAATAAATATGAGCATTCGAGAAATGACGTTAAGAGAGTTAGGGTATTGCTTAATATTCGTGCAAAACAAATAACATGGAATTAACATAGGCCTCAAGGCTGAATTATTCTCAAACGATATAATAAGTTTCAAAAAGGAAAACAATATAATCTTTAGAGATAGAGGACAGTACGCAATATTAGACAGATTCCAAAATACTTGTCAAGAAGTAATATAGATAAGTCTACAAAACAATATTAAAAGAAAGCAATCGAATTGCATTTAACTAGGTTAAGATTATTTATCGTTTGAATACATTATCAGTTCAAATACAAACAAGATCGATAATTGCGAACAATACGCCAATTAGAAAGCTAGCATGGATACAACCTATCCCCTACCAATAAGGGTAAGTCGTTCAAAAGATAACTCTAAATAAATTATGTTAAGCTTGTATTGGAAGTCTAAACATTTTACATATCTGTCATAATAAAACATACGTTTATAACATAACTTGTAGAGTTGTATTCATATCTAGCGCTACACCTAATGTTAATAAGAAACATGATTATCCTCATCCAATAATATATGAGGCCGGGGTAGACTGGGCAGGAAAATAACTAAGAACTTTCTGCCCTATCAGCTCGGTTAACAATAAACTCCTAGCATTATGAAAGTATCTAATGTATTCCCCAATAAAATTAAACATAAAAAATTATGATACAAAAAACATTAGTAACGCATGGAAATACTTCAACACTACACAGATAGAACCAGAATTAAAGTGCACGATAGTGCCAAAAGGCTAAGTAGAATAAGATTGACTTGAGAATAAATCATCCAAACTCGGATCCAAATGGTTAATACCATAATATGTCAGCACCCAAAACAAATACCAATAGAAACTAGATTTAGCTAAGAATAAATAAAATAATGTGCCCAAAAATAGCCAGATTTAATCCCCACATAATGTTGACTAAATTTAACCGATCCCTAGTTTTCAATTCTAAAAAAAATATGTAAAAAAAATTCTCCAAAATAACGATCACTTACGTGTTGGTAAGTCCCTAATTCCTATTTGCATCGAAGAGTAAAGTTAAATTCTGGGTACTAGCTTATATTAGAGTTTGAACAGCGGGGAAATTTGGCAATGATCAATGAAGTCATTCACAGCAAGTCAGAAGGGGTCCCCTCACCGACGCCTGTGCACAACGTCATGAGGATACAATGAGGGGGTAGGGAGACACACGTGATAGCACTTCTGGCTGTCTTCCCCAAGCTTTAGCGCCTGCGCAGCACCTTGAACTCGGGGATACGTACAAGCGAACAGGAGTCGCACACCACTTAGCGACTTCAATCTTGTTTTCTAGCCAAACTCGAACAATGAGCATTGTTCTGTGTTGACGTCCATGGATTTTCCATACAAGGCGCTGACTTCCCGGTAAAATGGGGTAAGTGTGTATAGACTCTTAAGGTGGCGGAGGTTGGTGGCTATGTTGGTTTGTAGTCACGGTACAGTCAGAACATTTAATTCACACTTTTATAAAAATTGACAAGCTATTTGTAGAGTTATAGTTATATAAGAACAAATTATTTAAATGTGAGCACAGCAAATGAAATTTTGTAAACGTTGTACCCAACTATTATCCACATTTTGGCAGACATCGAAATTAGTACTCGCAAGACAACTTAGCGTCTGTGCCCACATGACGCCATCTGTTTCCTTGCACTCGTTTAGCCACCATTATTTAACAAATGTTGAGCGTTGTCACCACTCGCTAGGTTGTAGCGCTATCAGCAGGGCTTATACGCTTACGCGCACCAGTAAATCAGTACCAGCCTCGCGTTTTCTACATGAACATATATTTATCCTACATATATCTATCCGGCAGATAAATTCAGTTCATAATACGCGTAAAATATTAAAGTGGCTGATAACCTTTATCTGGTCGCTGACTTCAACCTCCCGATAGCAATATCAGAAGACTAGCCCTAAACAACTACTAATACTACACAATACATAGTATGTATAGAAGAGTTGAATTATATATAGCGATTTTTCTTATGAAACCATCGACTTCGTTATATTTATGTCCTGTACTTTTCTATACAACCATAAATTATATCGAGGTACTTTGATATACAATTTAATGTAACATTAGTTTGATAGTGAATGCAGCAAAATATCAACCAACATATAAAGTGATATTTAACCAAATATACTCAACAAAATACTTGACAACATTTAACTAAGTGTTTTTAGAAAATAAACTCAAAAAGTTATATTGATACATTTTTTACAGTAAAGTATAAGGTCCACCCCAAACAGCCATTAAGGTATGAACATTCTAAAATTCTAAAATGATGGACCGCTAAATAAGAAATGTGCTTAAAAAATTTCCAAAATTAATTAAAAAAATCTGTAGAGTAGAAAAATTTAAGGTAGCTGTGAATATAAAGGGACGACCCCAATTAGCCAGAAGACTATCCACATTTAAAATGTAAAATGGGGAACCGGGAAATTGTTTGAACTGGACATTTCCAACTCTTAATATTGAAAGCCACTTTTCGTGGTTCGGGCCAATACATGTGAGGATGTGAGTATTGGGATAGGGCCTGGGATTGTTTATGCTTACTTTGTATTTCATGGTGGGCCAATACACGTGAGGATGTGAGTATTGGGATAGGGACAGGGGTTGTTTATGCTTACTTTGTATTTCATGGTGGGCCAATACAGGTGAGGATGTGAGTATTGGGATAGGGACAGGGATTGTTTATGCTTACTTTGTATTTCATGGTGGGCACAATACATGTGAGGATGTGAGTATTGGGATAGGGCCTGGGATTGTTTATGCTTACTTTGTATTTCATGGTGGGCCAATACATGTGAGGATGTGAGTATTGGGATAAGGCCTGGGATTGTTTATGTTACTTTGTATTTCATTGACGAAGCTAGTCTTAGCCTATATTATCTTATTTATCAATGTGTCTCTGTATTTATTGACGTTTTAATGGGCGGGATCCTTACGATATAATTTTAAAGCTATTTTGTATTAAAGTTAGTAAAATTAGACGTCGGGATGGATGGGGTCTTAAGCCTATTAAGGTTCAGTTATGTGTATATTTCGGTTTAGAAGGTTCAGTTATGTCTATTTTTAAAAATTCATCACACCATTGTTATTGGTTAAATCTATTATTTTCTTCAGTCATTCATTTTGTACAAGTTCCGGTGAATTGTGAAGTCGTGTTTTGTAGTTTCGTGTGTACACACGCTCCGAGACATAATTGTTTCATGTTCGTTTTATATTTTCATTTTTGAAAGATTTATTTATGTTAATTATAACTCACTAACATGTCCCTGGTAAATGTTAGAGTTGTTTCTTACTGCTCAGACGTGGAACGTATTTTTTCATAGCTCTACTTGAAGTAGCTGTAACTCTTGAAGTGGTTAGTTTTTGTTTGTATCTTCAATACCTTATTTTGAATTGAGTCCGAAATAATCCTGTTTTATAGATCCTTAGATCAAGAGTATAGTAAGCGTGAATATACTCTTGACGGTTAGTGGGACCCTTAAGACACACCCTTTTTTTAGAAGTTCTCATATAGATTGTTTTTGTTCCTCTGGGATAACTACTATATTATATTCTTGTGGTGAACGAGTTAAGCTCTTTTTGTTAGTGATCTATGTGTAACGTCTTAACTTTAATCTCACAAGGTCATTCTTTGGAAGTTTTTCCTCTAATAAATTACTCTTTCTTTTTACATCTTATTTTAAAATTACTTTCTAGTTTAATCTATTGATTATGTGTATATATTATTGGACTTGTAAATGTAGCCATCTTATTCACTTAGTGCATTCACATATTTAATTCTGTAAAAATGTACCTTAATTTTACCACAATATGAGATAATCTTTTTGAATCGAGGCAGCTCTGCTTGACGGATGGCTTCTGGTTGATGGGATAGTTCAGCTAAGCTAGATGCTTGGCTGCTGGTGGCATAGTGGACTCAGCTATACTAGATGTTCGGCTGCTGGTGGCATAGTGGACTCAGCTATGCTAGATGTTCGGCTGCTGGTGGCATAGTGGACTCAGCTATGATAGATGTTCCTCTGCTGGTGGCATAGTGGACTCAGCTATGATAGATGTTTGGCTGTTGGTGGCATAGTGGACTCAGCTATGATAGATGTTTGGCTGTTGGTGGCATAGTGGACTCAGCTATACTAGATGTTTGGCTGCTGGTGGTATAGTGGACTCAGCTATGATAGATGTTCCTCTGCTGGTGGCATAGTGGACTCAGCTATACTAGATGTTCGGCTGCTGGTGGCATAGTGGACTCAGCTGTGTTGCTAAGAGCACACCCACATTTCCTCTGCAATCTTACTTTTTGCGACCAGGATGATGCGGTTGGTCTGGCAAGCAACTGAAAGGAAATACAACAGTCTACCTCCGTTTAAGACAATTGGGCTGCATATTTGTTTGTATGCTAAGTTTCTATTTCTCTATCGCTTAGTCATTAACAAGACTCGTGACATAAGTCCGAGCCACTTTTAGTTGTTTCGTTTGAGTACATTTCAAACTAATATCATAGGTTACTTCATTCATAACCCTTTTAAGGTACAAGTGTAGGAAACATGGGCTAAGGGCAATGTGTTTGCAATTTTATACAAAAATATATTTTTGGTCAAAATAAATTAAATAGTTCTCCAGTAGAAACGAAGAACACAATTTTCTTCACGTGGCGACCTTAACAATTGTTGAACTATATATCAAGAGTGTCCTGGCATTTAATGACAACTTTTTTTCTTCATTCAAAAAGTTGGTCGTCTAATTCCGCTATGCTCTCATGACAGATATTCAACAATTGTTGATACCACCAGGTGAAGAAAATTAAACACTTTGTTCGTACTGAAGCAATATTTTATTACAAAATAAGTTTGTATTCTTATTTTCATTTTCATAGGTTTTCACATATTTTCATAAAATTATGCTAGCTATTAATTACGAAGAATAAAGTTTTAAGTTAGCTACTTATTAAGACAAATGTTTGTTGTTCAATAAGTTGTTGTATATAATATTCATTGTTAATCGTGTACGTAATGTTGGAAACAATGACTACAGCGTCACACGTGCAACGGCTGTGAAAGAAATGCCATTCGGAAGCTCCCGAACATTTATTTCCGGTGGTAGGTGTCTACACGGTCCGCACCGAGCAATGCTCTCTCGACTATTCGTCCGCGCCGGTGTGATGCGGCTCCGTGTAGCCACTTGCATTTAAAAACATGGATATCATTCCACCGGAATAATGCGGTGCGATACAACTTCGTGTAGCCGGTCCTTATGCTGTCATATAGGCCTATATGAGGTGTTTATGTCTATAGATAATAACCCAAGCCGTTTAGAAGCTAACGCATGATTATTTCACAAGAGTAATGTATCACTTTAGTATCGGTAGTGGGTGACCTGGTGGTCTAGGGGTAAGGTGTCAGACTTCTGAGCTGGCGGCCGGGGTTCAATCCTTGGTCCCGGCAAAGATTTATCTTATTTCCAAACCCTTCCTTCACCTCTGACAAGACATCTTGTGAATGTGGGGAATGCCAGGCCTCCACCATGGTTCGGATTCCACGTTAAACTGTAGGTCCTTCATTTCATTTCACAATCACCCTACCACTACACATTAGCGTAAGTGCGTATAACCCGAACGGGTAGTAAGACGCGGTGCTAATAATAAATAGTATCGGTAGTGTTGATGTTTTCGTGAGAAAATAGTATAAACAATTGTTGTACATACAAATGTTTACCCTCCTTAGCACAACGAGAGGGATGGGTGTGAACACACGCGGCTATTTTCCCCAGGACGCGAACACCTGCGGGCGCAGACAACCGGAGTGGGATGGAAGATGGTCGGTATTTTTTTTTAAGTTTTTAAGACAACACGGTTTTTGACCAAAATAAAACAATTTCTTCATTAGATACGTTTGGTTTTATTTACTACACAAAGTGATCTCAACATTTTTTGGGAATCTATAATATGCAATGAATAGTTTGACCAACAAGTTTTTTTCTCAGTTTTAAAAGTGTTTGTTAAAATACGACCATGGCCATGACAGATATTCAAGAACTGTTGAGATTACTATATATACAACTAAACTAAATATATGTACTTAAACAATATTTAATTTAGTTTGGCTAAAAAAAAAAAAAATTCTCATAGAAATTACAGGCTTTAACTTTTTTTTTAGCACAGCGTCTTTCTATTCATACGCGTATGAGCTAACACTAATGTGTTAAAGACTAGGGAGATTTAATTTAAAGTAAGTATACCCACATTCGCTCGGAGGGAGAGTGTAAAACCATTTAAGGAAAACCACCCTCAGTACACCCAACCAAAGCTCGAACCCCGATTCTCCCGTCATGACCAGGCGGGGTTAGACCATACGACCACTGAAGCAGGTAGGACCAAAACTCGCGTTCCTTTTACCCCTGCGACCAAGTTTGATACCGCACCAGGATTCGAACCAGAGCCCCTCTTGTGACACCCAACATCTGAGCACTGCTGACCCTGTCACACTGACCCTCTCGCGGTGACAATGTATCTTATAGCAGATGCTCTGGACCAGTCTCTCCGCGTATTGATCTCCCGCCAACTGGGTTACCAAGACTACTGCGCTACTACCCCGGCCGGAAACATTGGCCTCAGTGGGAGTGAGCTGGCTGGTGGCGGCTCAAATCAACTCATTTCGTTACACAGAAATATACACTGATACTCGCCTGGAGAGAGGGTGGTCGATCACAAGTGGGGGGGAAACAAACCGTGCAATCAGTCGGGATTGATCCCTGGCCTTCAGAGGCAAAACTATGAATGTAAGACTAATGCAACAATGATACCACCCTCTTCGGTGGCCACATGGTCTAAGACGCTACTCACACAGTAGACTAGACTGCCGCTGACCGAGAGAGTGAGGTTCAAATCTTGGTCGGGTGTATTGAGGGTGATTTTTCCAAAATGGTTTTCCACTCTACCTCCACGCAAATGCACGTACACGTCCTTTAAATAATCTTCCTAATTACTAATACCACTAGTGTAATTATTACATAAGCGTATAACCCAAACGGGTAGTAAGACGTGGTGCTAAAAGAAACAAAACGATGAAACCATGAGAGAAGTTGTCTCCAAAGTGGTGTTCATTTGATTCAATCATTTAGAGAAGTTGACTGTACTTGTCTCTGACCACTTTCCAACCAAGGAGCAGGGATTTCAACCAAAACATAACATTTAAACTTCAAATAATTATACTTTACATACTATATTAATCCATTTATTTTATCAATTTCAATTCACATTAACAATATTTTATATTATTTTGATTATCATTACTCTTACTTTTTATATGTTCACGATTAACTTCCATTATTTTAACCAATATTTTCTTTCTCGCTATCTTACAGGTAGAGAAAGTATTGTGATCGTAAAAAAAAAATCGAACTCGAGATTTTGATGAATCTCGACGTTTCATGACCCCCCAAATCCGAAAAAGTTGTTTTTGAATTTACGTCTGTCTGCCTGTTTGTCTGTATGTACCTCCAACTAGAATCTAAACTATTTTACCAATTGAGCTAAAACTTGGTATCTAGGGTTTTCATAGGGTTGCCCCAAGGGCTTTTTGGAATTGAATATCCAAACCTAAAATTAAGGGTCGTACAAAGAAGGGGTTGGGGGGAAAGAAGATTTCCTCAAAATCGGCTATAACGATTTTGATTAAATTTCATTTCAAAACATCTAAAAATATTCTAAACAAAATGGTTACTCTCAATATTTTGGCAAAATGAATTTAAAGGCTCCGGTCTGATGGGTAAATTATAATTTTTTTTTATCATATCTCCGTAACTCTTTGAGATATGAAATTATTTATCATTACAAATATGTAGATCTATTTATAATAGAAATATTTTATTCGAAGCATATTTTTATAAAACCAATAACTTTCAAGCTATACGTAAATATATTTATTTTTTAACTTTTCGAAAACTAAAGAAAGTATTGTGACCGTAAAAAAATCTAACGTGAAATGTTAGTGGAAGTCGACGTCTCATGACACCCCGAACCCTAAAAAAGTGGTCTTTGCAATGTCATATCTGTGTGTGTTTAAACTTAAATTTAAGAGTAGTTTAATAAATGGCGAAAAGAGAAAAAATCAATTTCCCCAAAATCGGCTTTAACGATTTTGAGTAATATTCGGATCTAGGCGTTGATTTAAGATTATAAATAAACTGACTATTTTAATTTTCCCTTGAAAATGACTTTTAGGATACTTTACAGAAGCAAAAAACTTCCATATCTTTGCAACTATTTGAGATACTAAATAACATATCATTGCAAAATTGTAGTACTATTAAAAATAAAAAACTTTTATATGAAATATATTTTTATGAAACCAACAGTTTCTGAGATATTGGCAAATATATTAATACAATATTGTGAGCTTTAGCTGTAAAGAGATACTACTTAAGTTTTAACACAATAATTCTCCAATGCCATAGAGTAATTAAATATAAGTAAGTCTTTCAAAAAGTTTATGTTGTTTTTCCTTAAACCTCTTAGGATAAATGTTTGTACAACAATGATCTATCTCCATTTTAAACTCAATAGTAAATATTTACATTTTTTATTGGTCAAAATTATTATAAATGAGGAATTTAATAGCAATGCGATGGTATGAAGATTTGCAACATTATTAAATGCCGAAAATTTTAAACGAAAGTTGATACTTTAATACGAAGTGTTGACCCTTGTGGACCCAATATTGATTGTATCCCCATTTGTGTGGAGGGAAAGTGGAAAACCATCTAGGAAAATACACCTCAGTGCACCCGACTGGGATCGGACCCCGATCTCCGCGTCTTCGGTAGTCTAGTCTACTGCGAGAGTAGATCATTTGACCATGTGGCCCCCAAAGTGGGTTTTGTTATCATCCTTAGTGGATCGTGCGAACTAAAATTCTGAATAATTATTTATATAAAGTGTGATGGGAGGGGGGTCACTAGGGAGGAGCTTATAGAACTTAGGGGGGAGGGGGGGAGGGGAGTGGCTCCAAGAACTTTGGTAATCACTGCATTAGAGCTTAGCTTCATATAAGTTTTATAGGTATATTTATCTATATAAATTTGTATGTATATAAGCAAATATATGTATATAAACCTTGGTGGTGTGTATGTATAAATATATATATATGTATATACACAAATGTATATATTGCTGGTGTGTATGTATACACCTTGTTGACGTTTGAAAATCCTTTGCCAATATGCGTCCAATTTCATCGGGAGGGCCTTCCTTATCTGATAGAAAGGCTACTAGATCTACCTTAACTTCTTTATATGTCAAGTGATGTTAACTGCAGATGTAACTTTTCATAGATATTACCAATACCTATAAAATAGCACTTATAAAATGGTAAAATGTTGACCGCAAGCGTGTGTACGTTCATAAAAGATTCCGCCTATGCAAATTTGATTTATATATATATATATATATATATATATATATAAAATCAAATATATATATACAATCAAATATATATATATATATACAATCAAATATATATATATAATTAAGTATATATATATATACTTCGTCTACACAGAAAAGTATCAGTCTTACCTTGATGGATTACACTATGATCCTATCTTATAAGCTAACCATGGTGGAATATAGTAAGGTAACCGAAGCGTACATCTCTACTGCTAGGCGATGTTGTACAGACGTTGCTGTTATATCCTTGCATGGATACAGCTTTATATAAAACCTCAATCAATTGGTCCAAGCATGTGGATGCCAGAGTGCAACAACAGATTGGGGCCAATGCTGCTTCAATTCGCCGGGAGGATTGACCTCATTGATTGATTTAACACAGGGATTCCCAATCTTTTGCCGACCAGGGGCACATTCCAGGCTCATGGGAGTGTGGAGGCACCAATATTTAAAAAAAATATATATATTGAAACCTGTACTTTTACATTAAATAATAATTTAAAAAATTGACATACTTTACAGTTAAGTGAGATAAAAAAGATTATTTTACTTTTAAAATCTATTAATTCAATTACTTTTTGACAAAAAATATTGTGACCCACTTTAGTTGACGAATGGTATAACGCGTTAGTGGTGTTACACTCGTGTTAAACAGGCCTGCTGATGATGGAGAGACCAGGGTTCTCATCCCGGTTGGGTCTATTTGGGGTGGTTTTTCCTTAATGGTCTCCCTCTCTCCCTTTACGCAAATGCGGGTGAATTAACTCTAAAATGTGTCCTTACTCATCCCTACCTCATTAGCGTGATTATCTTATATAAATGTAATCTGAACAGATAAGACAGGGTGATACAAAAAATCATCTTAGGATTAACCTTTTTTAATCCACACCAAATCTCCAGGAAGAAAAACTCCGTAGATTTAAAATAAAATATCATAAGTAGTTTTCACTCGCGTTACTTAAAAAGTTAAATAATCAATAATTGGCTTTCACACTAATTGCCAAAACGAATACAATGGGAACGCGATACGTTACACACCCAATTTGCTTAAATGGCCCTTTTTATTAGTCGCGGACCCAAATATTGTTTGACGGGTGACATGGCACCCACGTGCACTAATTAGGATGGGCGCGTCAAACTGATTTGTTCAAAAGGGACATATTGAAAATTTAAAATAGCATGGAGGCCACATTTCATAAAAATTAATATTGTCACTGTATTTTTTTTTTTGTAAAATGTAACAATTTTAAATTTGAAAAAACCTTGAGATTAAATACAATTTTAGGACCTACTCTCTAATTTGTCCCAAAATATTTTCTTCGGCAATATTGTGAGACTTTAGATATTCTGTTGAAGTCACTTTTATAATTGATGACAAAGGCGTGTCGGTAAGTCGTGATTTCTCGAATGTTGGTTCCTTTATATAAGAGAGAAAAGCTCTTCACACTCATGTGCTGACAAACATTGCCCTTATTTTGTGCAAAAATTTAATAATTTTCGGAAATCAATCTCTGACGAGCACAGAGTAAAAATGGTGTACACCATATTTACTTGCAAGAATTTTCCAAATAATGACCCAATTTCTAAAAGTCACAATCTTAACTTGTATATTTCTATAACGTTTATAATAGCTAAATATTATATGTTGGTTTATCATAAGGTCGGCGGGCCGCACATAATCCCGGTTAGGGCAACATAAGGCTCCCGAGCCGCAAGCCCACATGAGGCTCCCGAGCCGCAAGCCCACATGAGGCTCACGAGCTGCAAGCCCACATGCCTGACTTAGGGGGCCACAGATCTAACACAAAGATCAAAGAATCGGGGGTGAAGACGACATATGACCATTATATTTGTAGCGCCATATGTTCGCCTGTAGGAAGTATTGAGAACTACATTATGAAAAAATCAAACCTTCAGTACCATGGACAAATCGCACACTATTGCTGAGATAATTCCGCCAGAACTTGATGGATACTGTCCTTGGTTCATTTCTGACTTGTAGCAATGTTGGCCTCATGGTATTCGTCAACACTTTCCCACCTACCCTGTTATTTCTCCTGTGAGCAAGCCGTATCGTGGTGTCAGACTACGAGACCTTATTCGCAAGAATATACTTTATATACCTTTAATGGCGTCACTAGTACTTAATTATTAGGGAGGACAGATATAACAATCTTTATTTTCTCGCTATCTTACAGGTAGAGATAGTATTGTGGTCATAAAAAAAAAATGAGCTCGAGATTTTGATTACTCTTGACGTTTCATGACCCCCCGAATCCGAAAAAGCTGTTTTTGAATTTCCGTCTGTCTGTCTGTCTGTACCTCCAACTAGAGCCTAAACTATTTACCGATCAGGCTAAAACTTGGTATCTAGGGTTTTCATAGGGTTGCACCGAAGGGTTTATGGATTTGGATATCTAACCCTAAAATTGAGGGAAGTTTACTGAAGAGCAAAAAGAGAAAAACTCAATTTTCTCAAAATCCGCTCTAACGATTTTGATTAAATTTCATTTATAAAAATTTATAAACATTCTAAACCAAATGGCTACTCTAAATATTTCGACAAAATGAATTTAAGGGCTCCGGTCAAAAGCGTAAATTATAATTTTTTTTAATCATATTTCCGAAATTATTTGAGATAAGAAATAACCTATCATTACAAATATGCATTTCTATTTATAATACAAATATTTTATTCGAAGTATAATTTTATAAAACCAATAACTTTCAATCTATACGCAAATATTTATATTTTTTAACTTTTCGAACACAAAAGATAAAGAAGTATTGCGACCATTGAAAAAATTTAACTGGAAATGTTGATGGATTTCGACGTTTCATGACCCCCAAGTGGTCTTTGCAATGCCGTCAGTCTGTGTGTCTGTTTGAACTTAAAATTAAGAGTAGTTTAATAAAGGGGAAAAAGAGAAAATATCGATTTCCTCAAAATTGGCTGTAACGATTTTAGTTAAAATCCGTATCCAGGCGTTGATTAAGATTATAAATAAAGTGACTATTTTCATTTTACCATGAAAATTTCTTTTAGGGTACTTTATAGAATCAGAAACTTCCGTATCTCCCCAAATATTTGAGATACTAAATAACTTATCATTGAAAAAATGTAGTACTATTAAAAATAAAAAACTTTTATATTAAATATATTTTTATAAAACCAACAGTTTCTGAGATATTGGCAAATATATTAATACAATTCTGTGAGCTTTAGTTGTAAAGATATACTATTTGAGTTTTAACACAATAATTCTCCAATGCCATAGCGTAATTAAATATATGTAAGTCTCTTGAAAAGCTTTATGTTGTTTTTACTTAAACCTCTTAGGAGAAATGTTTATACAACAATGATCTATATCCATTTTAGATTCAATAGTCCATATTTAAATTTTTTATTGGTCAAAATTTATAAATGAGGAATTTAATAGCAGTGCAATGGCATGCAGATTTGCAACACCTAACAAAATGTAAAAAATTTTAACTGGAAGTTGAAATTTTAATACGAAGTGTTGACCCTTGTGGACCCAATATTAGTCTTTTTTTTTATCGGTTCAAGCATACAAACGAGGACATTAATTCTTTAGAAATAAAATTATAAATTTAAAACCGGGACTAAAAAAAAGTTTTACATAAGTATAGTGCAATTTATGCTTGGGTTTGCTAGTGTTTATTATTTCGTTTCACATATATTATGAGTTTTGAGTAAAATATCTCCATTTTCAAACAATAGAGCGAGAAAGTCCGTGTGGAGTTCCGTACCATTTATTTTTCTTTAAATTAGAAAATAAAGAAAATTTTGTATCAAACGGATAAAGATTTATTAACACGCTCGCCTGAAATTGAGTCTAGTCTGCTTGAGTAGCGCAGCCATTCATACCCATAATCCTTTTCAATACAATTAAACCAGCTGGTTATCAATATAATTAATATTCTAGTATATAAACAGGCAGACCTATTTTAGATTATTGTCACGTTGAATGTTTTCTGATTAATGTGTTGTTTAGTGAAATAAATCAACAATAAATGAGAACAACAAATCAACACTTTTTATTTCACGAGTTATTTCAAACCATTTACCAACAGTAGACTCAGCTGTCTGTTTGTATTTCACTTTGTTGGCGCATGCACACTGATTGAGTCGATAGGTTTTAAAATTTGTTTGTTTTTTCCGCACCTATTTAATGGTGAGGCGCGGTCAAAGCTGTTAATGTTTCTACTTGTGAAAAACGACCTACGCAACTCACGATTATTTATTATACTCGTCACGTGACCCCGTTTCAGCCCTGCTTTTTTTTTTTTTTTACGAACGTGTGAATCCACAGTGATAAGAATAGTATGAAAACAGTACCTTAATCCTTATGCTTTGCTCCAAACGTGTATTATAAAATTTCTCAATAAAAATACATTTATTATTATTATTATTATTATTATTATTATTAGCACCGCATCTTACTACCCATTCGGGTTATACGTACTTATGCTAATGTGTAATGGTAGGGTGAATGTGAGATGAAATGGAGGACCTACAGTTTAACGTAGGATCCGAACCACGGTGGAGGCCCGGCATTCCCCACATTCACAAGATGTCTTGTCAGAGATTAAGGAAGGGTTTGGTAATCAGATATATCTGTGCCGGGACCGAGGATTGAACTCCAGACCTCCAACACAGAAGTCTGACAGTTCACCCCTAGACCACCAGGTCACCCAATAAAACAATTCACTGTTACTTTCATGATACTAAGCTTGTCCCATTAATTTTTGATCAGATGATGAAGGGGCGTGAGGCCGTATCCCTGTTCGATGTCCGAGTATAAATGAGAAAGATATACTCTCTGATTCTGGTAGGAGGAACAGTAGACGTTACTAAAGCTACTAAAACAATTTTAATATATTCATACATCAAGTCATGTTATCCAGATGTCACTTGTAATATATATAACAATACCTATATAATAACACAAATAATAAAGTAAAATGTTATCAATGTTAGCCGCAAAGAAATATGTTAAAACTTTCTCTAATGTTCTTCCAACCAAAATCAGGCTATACACGGCAATCCTAAGAAAGATTTTAACTATTGGTACCTGCTACGGTGGCCGCATGGTATAAGGTGCTACTCTCACACTAGACTAGATTGCCATAGATGGGGAGATCGGGGTTCAATTCCAGTCTGATGTACTGAGGATAGTTTTCCCTAAACGGGGTTTTCACCCTACCTCCAGCCAAGTGCGGATACACTTCCTCTACATTCAATCTTCCTAAACCCTAACACATTAGTTTAATTAGTGCCCAAATGGGTAGTAAGACGTGATGCTAAAAACCCCTATATAGGCCCTATTTTGGTGCAATTGCGACTGTCAGGTGATTCCTAGGTTATTCAGGTACAAACTACATATCCGCCAATGCCGGGGCGGATATTTCCCGCGCGCGTAGTAGAGACGTCACATTCTTGCGTGGGGAAGGAATCCAAGATGAGCAGGGACCTACACAAACAGGTTTTTATTTTGGTTGTATTAAACAGGTCTTAGCCCATGTATTGCATTGATGTTGCTTGTGATACATCGTAGTAGTACAATATACGAGTGACACGTCCTAGTAGCCCAATATACGAGTGACACGTCCTAGTAGCCCAATATACGAGTGACACGTCCTAGTAGCCCAGTATACGAGTGACACGTCCTAGTAGCCCAATATACGAGTGACACGTCCTATTAGACTAATATACGAGTGACACGTCCTAGTAGCCCAATATACGAGTAACACGTCCTGGTAGCCCAATATACGAGTGACACGTCCTAGTAGCCCAATATACGAGTGACACGTCCTAGTAGACCAATATACGAGTGACACGTCCTAGTAGCCTAGTATACGAGTGGCACGTCCTAGCAGCCCAATATAGGAATGACACGTCCTAGTAGTAGAATATACGAGTGACACTTCCTAGTAGCCCAATATACGAGTGTCACGTCCTAGTAGTACAATATACGAGTGACACGTCCTAGTAGCCCAATATACGAGTGACACGTCCTAGTAAGCCAAATATACGAGTGTCACGTCCTAGTAGCCCAATATACGAGTGACACGTCCTTGTAGCCCAATATACGAGTGACACGTCCTAGTAGCCCATCTTCCGGCACTAAAGTCTGTCCATGATAGGTTTTTACTTGAATGACAGTGTTCAAAAATGATATTTTTAGGTTTAGGGTTGCCAACACTTGTAAAAGATCACTGTTTTGGTTAAGATTTTTTAATTACATGCTATATTTTACATTTAAAATAACGTAAACTTAAGTCTTCTTACACTGTTTCATAACTTTTAGTCATTTCTTTTCACCTACTCTGAAACAATATTTTAAACATAATTAAAAGTACTTTTTCTCCGTTTTGGAATATTATCTATGAAGTGGAATATAGTTTATACATCAATACATTTTAGTACAGGCATCATATTTACTTGGAAAAGAGAAAATACTGGTCATTTATATATATAATAAATTATTTTATGATTATTTTATCGTATTTCGAAATATTTAACTGAATACAATATGTGTATCCACTGCGTGGGTGCATCAATGTAAAGAACTTATTTGCGTCACGTTCAATCGCATGGTTTAAATTCGTCGGTTACCCCCATTTTGAAGCTATTTTAGACTTTTTGTGAAAGGGCTGAGAGTAATAATTTGTAAGTGGAATAAAACATTAAATAAGATTTGTGCCCAATCTCAAATAAATATATAAATAATATTGGCCTAAATTACTTTGGTTAACTATCACATTCATATATTACCATCTGTTTTCAGTCATCCAAAGTGACAGATGTCAGCTGTTTGCGTAGGGATATATTAGGGACTAGATAGCTGTTGCCCGCGGCTTTGCTCGCGTGGAAGTTGATTATATACAAATACGAAAATATACATATTTATTTACAGATTAATTTAAACTATTACGTTACGTTGATGACCATAACTTGACCTCAGATCAAAAATAATGCAAGTCCGATACAAACTTTCACCCCCTTTTTAATCCCTTATTAAATAAAATTTCCAAAATTCCTGAAACACGTATTTATTTGTTTTACGTCAATAACCGAAATACAAAATTTTGTTTATGTAACTTTCAAAATGACGGACTTTCATACATATTATCATACATATTATCATCCCCTATTTTGACCCCTTTGGGGTGGAATTTTCTAAAATCCTTTCTTAGTGGGTGCCTACATAACAAAATGAATATACAGTCCGAATTTCATGCTTGTAGCCTTGATAGTTTGCGCTCGGCGATGAATCCGTCAGTCAGTCAGGACATGTTATTTTATAAGTATAGATTACTTCTAGTAGCTTTTTGAGCTGTCATCCAAGTAAACTAAGGTCGTGAATGTATTATACAGCAACTCACTGCGTACATGACAGCATGGATAGGTTGTCTGAATTTCATCCACCAGCTACACTAAAGAGGGAATTATAAATAACAAGCTCTTACAACCCTCTTAAAAGGTACACATTCAATTTTTATAGGAATCTCAGAGTAAAAATACCTGTTCACAAAATATATTATTTATTTCACATTTACTTGTACTGAAATTCATTTATTGTTTAACCCGCCTCAGTGGCGTAGTTGGCTAACGCGCTTGTCGTGTTGAGCTCGACTGCTGAGGACGGGGAGATCGAGGTTCGAATCTCGGTCGGGTGAACTGGGGGTGGTTTTACCTAAATGGTTTTCCACTCTCCCTCCATGCAAATGCGGGTTCACTTCCTCTAATTCAACCTTCCCAATTCCTAATCCATTAGCGTAATTAGTACTTAGAGCGTATAACCCGGATGGGTAGTAAGACGCGGTGCTAAATATTATTATTATATAATTATATTTATTGTTTACAGTTAGCCCGGCACCTTAACTCGGTCAGTAGTGTGTCTTCTACTGAGCTAAGGGTCATGGGTTCGATTACTGGCATGGCCGAACATGTATCATCGGGGGAATGTGGGGTTCCCCTTTCACAGAGATTAATTAATGGCCTGGGGCTAGATGCTGTGTCTGTTCTATATATAATTTAATAAGTCGTGGGAAAATATAATAATTCAATTCGGAAAGTGCACGTTAAATACCTCAAATAAATGAAACTGAAATGTTTACAGTTCGATGTGGACAATATTTACCCCTCTGCTAGAAACATAAAGTTATATTAGCTTCTAGGATGTTTGTTATATTAGCCTCTAGGATGTTTGTTGTATTAGCCTCTAGGATGTTTGTTGTATTACCTCTAGGATGTTTGTTGTATTAGCCTCTAGGATATTTGTTGTATTAGCCTCTAGGATGTTTGTTGTATTAGCCTCTAGGATGTTTGTTGTATTAGCCTCTAGGATGTTTGTTGTATTAGCCTCTAGGATGTTTGTTGTATTAGCCTCTAGGATGTTTGTTGTATTAGCCTCTAGGATGTTTGTTGTATTAGCCTCTAGGATGTTTGTTGTATTACCTCTAGGATGTTTGTTGTATTACCTCTAGGATGTTTGTTGTATTACCTCTACAGTCACAGAGTGTGATATATTACTTACACAGTTTTTGTACGAAGGATGTTGGTTCGACTCCAAGCTAGTCAATATTGATCCGCCGTGGTCAGACCAGTTCGTGCAACACAGCGCATGTCGGTTTGAAATAGCTCCTCTGTGATTACACAGTATGGGACCATGCGGTTGATATTACATACAATTCAATAAACAGCAGAGTATTTTATTAAAGTATAATTAATATCTATCTGTCGGTGGTAAGTCTGACTTTATGATCAACGGGACACGGACTGGCTTCCCGGGATAAGTTTAAAATGTATATGTATTTACAATTGAGTTTGTTCAATTTCGTTAAAAAAATAGAACAATTATATTTTATTTATTTAACACCACGTCTTACTACCCGTTCGGATTATACACTTAAGTACTAATTACGTTAATGGATTAGGAATTTGGAAGGTTGAATTTAGAGGAAGTGAAACCACATTTTCGTGGAGAGAGAGTGGAAAACCATTTAGGAAAAACCACCCCCAGTTCACCCGAACGAGTTTTGAACCTTGATCTCCCCGTCCTCAGCCGTCAAGCTCAACACGAAACTAGCGCGTTAGACAACTACGCCACCGAGACGGGTAACAACTATCTTAATTTTATTTTTGTGTTTAATCTTAATAATTAAGCTAGGATAAGCCGCTAGAAATCTGGTCATGTGTCGATAAATTATGTTTTAGTTGTGTAGTGATTTATTTTTCAATTATTTGGCCTTGTGGCATAGTGGTTAGTACACTTAGCTGCGAATTTAGAGGTCCCGGGTTCAGTTCCCAGCTGGTACTTTGGTTATTTCTCTCTTTAGGGGAATTATTCCAATGTTCACCAGGGGTTGGTAAATTAGACTTTATTTATGTTTAAGACTCCCACTGGCTCACACCTCCTTATTCACTATCATCACATCATCCCATAGCGGGTAGGCCTACATGTATACGACCTTCCATCAAAGCGACAGATAATCTACATACAGGAAACCGAACTTGATGTCAAGTAATGCCATACGCTAAAAAAAAAAATTAAAAATAGCAATTCAATTGTTTAAATCAGGGCCTTTTCAAGGCAATTTGGCCTCTCGAAAATATTCTCTAGCCTTTGTAGAGTTATTGCTTTAGGTTCTCATGTCGAGCATTTTTATCAAAAGAAGACACTATCTATAGGTAACTTTAAATATCGATCCAATATTGATAATAAGATACCACTAGTCTTATTAGATTGAATAGCAAGCAAATTGAGGAGATTTATAGCCATTGTAATTACGCACATTAAAAAATGATTCTGCGATTAAAATAAATGCTAGGAAATGTCTTCACGTTCACTGGTTTCAATGGCGTTTGTCAAAAGGGCGCATGCAGTCCCCGATTACGCACAACTCTCGCTTTCTTAAATTATTATAAAAACACCCTTAAGACTTATTTAGTACCGAGAATTAAGAATTTCGCACCTCGGTCATTAATTGACGAACGAGCATCAACTATCGCACGATGGCACTACTCCCCACTATAGTCTCAAGTGTAGTTATTCGTACAGTAATTTAATAGATTTTACTTCTTTTTGCTTTTAATGCCCTTTTTATTTGGCGTGAAAATGCAGAGCCATGGGAACAAACGGTTATCTTTAAGAATTTTTATTGTTTTGCAATTTTATTTTCGGAAACGATTTGTTCAAGAATAGAAACATTTTGATTAAGTTATACTTTTTAATTTTAACAGTAATCAAATATCGATAAAATTGACATTTTTCAATAAAAAACTGCTTTATCCATAACAAAAAAATAAGAAAATGTAATAATTAATAAACATAAATACATTATCTTAGAAGGGGTGTTGAAGATATTAACATAAAAATTTCACTCATTCTCGAGAAAACTTAAATTTCCAAACGTATGATTTTTCCGCAAGACCTGTCCGGTAGCTAGCGCCATCTACGGTTTCAGTGGTCCATCTGTTCTTGTTGGCGCGGACGGATATTTTGGTCGGTTGTGAAGGCATACGACGCCTTTCACCCTCCCTCCCATCATCCCCACAAAATAGGTCTTAGACTTGCATTCAACAGAGCTAAGGGCCTTAATGTTAATTACTAATAAAACTTCCACACTGAACCATTAGTTTGAAATTATTAGCAACCAACATCCTAAATGTATGTATAAGCTATTATGAAAGACAGAAAAAAGCTAAAATTTAGATTTATATAAGTATCTTTACGAACAATTTTTAGTCATATAAATATTTATTCCTTGAAATTGACGATGAAACTAATATTTTTATGTATTGTTTGACTTGATGTAACTTAGTGTTCCTTGAATATTAGTGAAAAGGGAGTTTTAATAAATAGTTTTGTATTTCAACTATTCTCTACACTTTTCTCTCTCCTTATATTATCTTTTCTCTATCTCCTTGTTTTGATTTTTGGTACATGATATGTAAAATATATTTTTTGATCTACTTTTTCCTTTAAAAAAATTATCCCCATAGTTATAGGTCCTATGTACGATCAAGGAGGTCACATTAGTGAATTATTTCTTGTATAGAAAAACAGAAATACCGTAAGTACTGTAATGTGTAATAATATAATAAATCTTGTCAGTCTCTAAACATTCTTTCAATTTAATGGGTGAGGTGACTGTACTCCAATAATGATTAATAGAGGATCTCAACTAACACACGTATTGCATTCATGCAATTTGTTTCAATCTATAATAAGCTATACCCTTCTCAGTGGTTACATGGTCTAAGGCGCTAATCTCGCAGTAGGCTACACTGCTGATGATGGGGAGATTGAGGTTAGAATCTCAGTAGGTACACTGAGGGTGATATTTCCAAAATGGTTTTTCACTTTCCCTCCACGTATATGCAGGTACACTTCATCTCAATTTAACCTTTCTAATCCTCAAAACCATTATTGTTATTATTATATAGGTGTACAACCGAACGGGCAGTAAGACGTGTTGCAAAAATAAAATTAAGCTATTATGGTACGCGATGGACAGCCGGGTGTACTGAGGGGTGTTAATTACTTCACGCAGGTCTCAGTACAGTACACTTGTGTCGGACAGCCGGGTGTACTGAGGGGTGTTAATTACTTCACGCAGGTCTCAGTACAGTACACTTGTGTCGGACAGCCAGGTGTACTGAGGGGTGTTAAATTACTTCACGCAGGTCTCAGTACAGTACACTTGTGCTGAACTCTACCTTATTCATCTTTACCTCATTAGGGTAAATGTGCAGCCAGTAAGACGCGGTGCACAGTTGGTGTGTTTGACGACAGCTGTGAGAAATGGGGCCCTTCTCTCTCAGAGTGAGAGGTAGGTTAACTGAAGAGAGCCAATGTGCAAATCATTACGGTCGTGTTTCGCAAACAGCTGTTCAGTGGCCAAGACCTAGGGGGTCTGCGGTATTTGTGGAGCTTGGAAAGAAAGAGAAAAACATTTCACTGTGCATTATTTACCGTAGTAAAATGCTTCGTGTATAAGTCATTCACGAGCTAAGTTTACCTGGATGACAGCTCGAAATGTTACTAGAAGTAATCCCTAATATATCACTACGCCAACAGCTGACATCTATCACTTTGGATAACTGTAATGAAAACAGGTGGTAATATTAATGTGATAGTTAACCACAGTAATTTAGGCCAATATTATTTATATATTTATTTGAGGTCGGACACAAAGTTTATTTATAGTTTTATTCCCCTTAAAAAAAATAATAACACCACTTTCACAAAAACTTCTAACGAATATAGCTTCAAAATAGCGGCTGACGAATCTAAACCATATGATTGAACATAACGGTAAACAAGTTTTTTACAATGATGCAGACACGCAGTTGATGGAAATATTATATTCAGTTAAATATTTCAAAATACAATAAAATAATCATAAAATCATTTATTGTATGTAAACAAATGACAACAATTTTTTTTCTTTTCCAAGTAAATACGATGCCTGTATTAAAAGTTATTGATATGTGCTCTATATTACACAAAATCAGTAACGTTCCAAAACGAAAAATAAGTACTTTTAATTATGTTTAAAATATTGTTTCGAGTTGGATAAAAATAAAATTATTTAAAAAAAAGAAATAACATGAGAAAACTTAAGTTATACGTTATTTAAATGTAATATAAAACAGGTAATTAAAGATCTTTACATTTATAACAAAAGTGTGGTCTTTTACAAGTGTTGGCAACCCAAAACCTAAACATATGATTTTCGAACTGTCATCCAGGTAAAAACCTATCGTGAACGGAATAATAGTTCAGAGGTCTCTTAGGCCCTCACAGTTTAGTTTTCCAACTCCCTTAACAAACTCGAATAGATTTGATTGGTTTTTAGAAATGCTTATGAAATATGTAGTATTTATTTAATTTTGATTTGGTTAGATCTGGTCCTTTTTTTTTAGTACTTATATTGAGGACTTATTTTACCTAATTTGGCTCATAATACCACTTATTAAATTTTGAAATAAAAATGAAATATTCCTAATTTGATCATATTGTTATCTCCAAGGGTGACCTGGTGGTCTAGGGGTAAGGTGTCAGACTTCTGTGCTGGCGGCCGAGGTTCAATCCTCGGTCCCGGCACAGATTTATCTGATTTCCAAACCCTTCCTACACCTCTGACAAGACATCTTGTGAATGTGTGGAATGCCAGGTCGCCACCGTGGTTCGGATTCCACGTTAAACTGTAGGTCCTCCATTTCATCTCACAATCACCCTACCATTACACATTAGCGTAAGTGCGTATAACCCGAACGGGTAGTAAGACGCGGTGCTAATAATAATAATAATAATAATGTTATCTCCAAATCACGAAAACTTAAACATTTTGGTTGACCGCTGTAACTGCTGCTATATATTTTGGTGGCTTTTCAAGAAGATCAGATCCAGTAATTGTATTTTAAGCCGTGGTAGTTTGAAATGGGATGGCGGAAATTGTGATGCAAAACGATCATTGAGATCGACAGCTCACTGTTGATTACTGTGTGAACATATTTGCCTTTTTTTGCTTTTTTTTTATTCTTAATACTAGCTATATTCGCTTCATTTCGAGCTTTTGACTTTAGTTATTTACGAAGGCTACATTTTACTGTCCTTCCGAGCTATACATATATTTACATTGACGTTCCAGGAATGAGTAAGGTATACGAGACTGACTCCTGTATTCGCGTCACCATTAATGTGGGTTTTAAACTTCCTAAGCTATAGCGTATTATAAATATTGACTCAAAATAAGAAAAAACTGTCCATAAAATAGTTCCTACAATATATATATTTCTTTTCTACATCTTTGTAAACATCAAATTTTCCTAACACTTTTTAATATTTTGGAGCTCAGTCTAAAAAGGGGTGGGGAATGCTTCAGTCCACCTAGATTCAGATACATACATTCGGTAACCCTCCTAACCCCCCCCCCCACCCCATCCCACAAGATTGATAATATATACAATATACATTTTTATTTTTATGTATTTTATATAAAATATCACAATATATGGTTTAGTAGGTTTAAAGAATACAAACTATCATTTTTGTTATTTTTCATAAAATATGTTGACAATATTAGTAAAAAAACGTCCTATAATTATTATAGATAAAATATTAATTTTAATTTGTCAGTCTTCATCTACGCATATAGTTGAGGCACTATGACGTCACTTGGATTCTGAACGTGTAAGGCTGTCTTTGTCTGGATCAAAAACCACTTTCAATCTTAGATCAATTTCGACACAAAGTCTGTTTTAATGTTTGTTTATTTATACATCAAATTTTTAAAAAAAAGGTGTGGAACGAATTTATTTGTAACTGAATTGTTTTTAGAAGTCAAAAAACAGTTACCTTAGTCGTTTATGCATTGCCTCACAGGTGGATCTTCTATTTTCTGAGTGAAACAATTCACTGTTTCTTTTACTTTACTAAGAGTGTACCATTTGATCAGTTTGAGTGGGGCATGTCCCCCCTGTAGGCCCAGCTAACGATGTCCATGAAAACAAACACTAATAACTGTAGTCGTGAATGGCAAGTTATATTTCACTGCTTGATTGGACAAATCTGTACACTCAGGTCCGACTTGTAAACAAAAGTTTAGTTACTTCACATCGATAGTAAAGAAATATCCCAAAACTCATTTGAAAAGGCGCGTTCTATTGAATACTGTAATAATTACCACCTTCCATCATAAAGGGATCCACGACTCATAGGCGGTCTGCAACTCACAGGTTGGGAATCACTGGACTAGGTCGAACAACCGGTCGGGATGAAAACCAAACCATGTCTTTGGAACAAAGTAGTCAACTATTGAAACTCTCACGCAATTCTGATTATCGTAGATGATTGTTTGGGTAACTGAGCTATGACTATAAAAAGACTTTTTCTTAAGCTCAGAACCATCATTCGAGCAATCAAATACAATTTTAAACAATAAACAAACGACTAACTGACCAAGCATGTGCTTTTTTATGTTTGCTTGTAGTTATATTGGCTTAAGCAGGGGTGTAGTCCCAAATGTAGCAGTGTCGGAGAGACAGACGATCCATCCAGCCTCAACACCAGTGGCAGAGAAATGATCCACCCTCAACACCAGTGGCAGAGAGATGATCCACCCTCAACACCAGTAGCAGAGAGATGATCCACCCTCAACACCAGTAGCAGAGAGATGATCCACCCTCAACACCAGTGGCAGAGAGATGATCCACCCTCAACACCAGTAGCAGAGAGATGATCCAGCCTCAACACCAGTGGCAGAGAGACGATCCAGCCTCAACACCAGTGGCAGAGAGACGATCCAGCCTCAACACCAGTGGCAGAGAAATGATCCACCCTCAACACCAGTAGCAGAGAGATGATCCAGCCTCAACACCAGTAGCAGAGAGATGATCCACCCTCAACACCAGTGGCAGAGAGATGATCCAGCCTCAACACCAGTGGCAGAGAGACGATCCAGCCTCAACACCAGTGGCAGAGAGACGATCCACCCTCAACACCAGTGGCAGACAGATGATCCACCCTCAACACCAGTGGCAGAGAGATGATCCAACCTCAACACCAGTGGCATAGAGATGATCCACCCTCAACACCAGTGGCAGAGAGACGATCCACCCTCAACACCAGTGGCATAGAGACGATCCACCCTCAACACCAGTGGCAGAGAGATGATCCACCCTCAACACCCGTGGCAGACAGATGATCCACCCTCAACACCAGTGGCAGAGAGATGATCCACCCTCAACACCAGTGGCATAGAGATGATCAAACCTCAACACCAGTGGCAGAGAGATGATCCACCCTCAACACCAGTGGCAGAGAGATGATCCAGCCTCGACATTAGTGGCAGAGAGACGATCCAGCCTCAACACCAGTGGCAGAAAGACGATCCACCCTCAACACCAGTGGCAGAGAAATGATCCACCCTCAACACCAGTAGCAGAGAGATGATCCAGCCTCAACACCAGTAGCAGAGAGACGATCCACCCTCAACACCAGTGGCAGAGAGACGATACTCCCTCAACACCAGTGGCAGAGAGATGATACACCCTCAACACCAGTGGCAAAGAGACACTCCATTACACCCCTGGGTTTAAAATAGTATGTAAGCGAGCTAAAGTTAAAGCTCATATTTTTTAAGTTTTTAAAACTAAACACACTTATGGGCCAACAAAATTAATATTGTTTCAGTAAACAATAATAATAATAACAATAATATTGCGTTTCTGGGCTACATTACACGTTTGTTGAAATATTAGCAAGCACTAATGTGTTGTTGCCCAGGAAACACCCAAATGTACTAATCGTACATCCTTTCCGTGGAGGTGCTTTCCATGCCCCGATGAGATGAGGTGATGGTGATAGAGAGTATGAAAACATTTAACCTAATTTAAGCCTAGTCACCTAGGCCTTGGTGATCGTTGGAGTAATTCCTCTTCCAAGAAAGATACCCAAGGTACGAGACGGGAATTGAGCCCGGGACCTTTATGTCGGCAGCCAGGGGCTCTGGCCACTATACCATGAGGTAGGCTATAGCTTCTGTAGAAACAATTAGTTAACATTTTATACATACTTTATTCTCAACAGTTGTTGAATATTTCCTGTGGGTATACTGACATTTGGTCAGAAACATTTTAAATGAGCAGTCCCGGTTAAATTCACTGATGTCCAATAAAAATATTCAAGAACACTGTTAAGAATACTACAAGTAGAAAATGAATCTAAATACATCTACTGAAATGATATTTAAATATATTTTGGCCAAGAAGATTTTTCACTATAAAAATGATGCCCTTGTGGTAGGATGGAAGGCTATGCGAGCAAAGTCAGTGTTTTTTTGTTTGTTTTTTGCCGTTTCCATAGCAAATAAATTTTTTCTCAAGATAAACCAAATATTTCTACAGTGAAAACCTTTAGTTCAATTTTCTAAACATGGTAACATCAAAAATCATTGAATATTTCTCACAACCGTATTATCATTTAGATGAGAAACTTTTTAAATAAAGGTAAAATTTTATCATTAAATTCTATGACACCCTCGATAGCTATTCAAGAACTGTTGATATCACCACATGAATAAAATTAAACTATGATTCTACTGGAACAATATTGTACTTATTTTGCTGAAATTGGTTTTTTTTCCCTCTAAAAATTGCAAAATGACTGCCCCTAACTCGCAGTTACTACCATCCTACCAAAATGTAGTTGTTTCAAACAAGCAAATAAAACCGTAGCTACCTTATCAAACCCTCTAAGATATAATATAGCCAAGTATAAATATGTTTGTGTGTGTTATTAATGAGAGATTATTCTGGTGTTGACCAAGTGTGGACTGGCCAGGTAAGACAAGATCTCCCTGACCTTGTCCTCTAGTCCAGACACCACACAGTGACTCAACTGTCGGTCCTCCAAACCTGATTCTGGTTCGAGACACAGCCACCAGACCTCTCACGAGGAAATAGGACTCGCGGAGAGCTGAGATCTAGGAGAGTTCACGAGGAAATAGAGAGGACTCACGGAGAGATGGGGACTAGGAGTGTTCACGAGGAAATAGAGAGAACTCACGGAGAGCTGAGAGCTAAGAGTGTTCACGAGGAATTAGAGAGAACTCGCGGAGAGCTGGGGACTAGGAGTGTTCACGAGGAAATAGAGAGGACTCACGGAGAGCTGGGGACTAGGAGTGTTCACGAAGAAATAGAAAGGACTCACGGAGAACTGAGAGCTAGGAGTGTTCACGAGGAGATAGAGAGGACTCACGGAGAGCTGAGAGCTAGGAGAGTTCACGAGGAAATAAAAAGGACTCACGGAGAGCTGAGAGCTAGGAGTGTTCACAAGGAAATAGAGAGGACTCGCGGAGAGCTGAGAGCTAGGAGTGTTCACGAGGAAATAAAAAAGACTCGCGGAGAGAGCTGGGGACTAGGAGTGTTCACGAGGAAATAGAGAGGACTCACGGAGAGCTGGGGACTAGGAGTGTTCACGAGGAAATAGAGAGGACTCACGGAGAGCTGGGGACTAGGAGTGTTCACGAGGAAATAGAGAGGACTCACGGAGAGCTGGGGACTAGGAGTGTTCACGAGGAAATAGAGAGGACTCACGGAGAGCTGGGGACTAGGAGTGTTCACGAGGAAATAGAGAGGACTCACGGAGAGCTGGGGACTAGGAGTGTTCACGAGGAAATAGAGAGGACTCACGGAGAGCTGGGGACTAGGAGTGTTCACGAGGAAATAGAGAGGACTCACGGAGAGCTGGGGACTAGGAGTGTTCACGAGGAAATAGAGAGGACTCACGGAGAGCTGGGGACTAGGAGTGTTCACGAGGAAATAGAGAGGACTCACGGAGAGCTGGGGACTAGGAGTGTTCACGAGGAAATAGAGAGGACTCACGGAGAGCTGGGGACTAGGAGTGTTCACGAGGAAATAGAGAGGACTCACGGAGAGCTGGGGACTAGGAGTGTTCACGAGGAAATAGAGAGGACTCACGGAGAGCTGGGGACTAGGAGTGTTCACGAGGAAATAGAGAGGACTCACGGAGAGCTGGGGACTAGGAGTGTTCACGAGGAAATAGAGAGGACTCACGGAGAGCTGGGGACTAGGAGTGTTCACGAGGAAATAGAGAGGACTCACGGAGAGCTGGGGACTAGGAGTGTTCACGAGGAAATAGAGAGGACTCACGGAGAGCTGGGGACTAGGAGTGTTCACGAGGAAATAGAGAGGACTCACGGAGAGCTGGGGACTAGGAGTGTTCACGAGGAAATAGAGAGGACTCACGGAGAGCTGGGGACTAGGAGTGTTCACGAGGAAATAGAGAGGACTCACGGAGAGCTGGGGACTAGGAGTGTTCACGAGGAAATAGAGAGGACTCACGGAGAGCTGGGGACTAGGAGTGTTCACGAGGAAATAGAGAGGACTCACGGAGAGCTGGGGACTAGGAGTGTTCACGAGGAAATAGAGAGGACTCACGGAGAGCTGGGGACTAGGAGTGTTCACGAGGAAATAGAGAGGACTCACGGAGAGCTGGGGACTAGGAGTGTTCACGAGGAAATAGAGAGGACTCACGGAGAGCTGGGGACTAGGAGTGTTCACGAGGAAATAGAGAGGACTCACGGAGAGCTGGGGACTAGGAGTGTTCACGAGGAAATAGAGAGGACTCACGGAGAGCTGGGGACTAGGAGTGTTCACGAGGAAATAGAGAGGACTCACGTAGAGCTGGATACTAGGAGTGTTCACGAGGAAATAGATTAAATTCACGTAGAGCCACTGATAAGGAGAGACGAATTCACAATTTAGGATTAGACATGGAGAGACTGCAAGAAGGATAGTGCAGTAAAATATGATCTTCATTTGTCTTTAGACAAAGAGCATCAAGGCCAAATGGTGGACATTGAGTTCATGCAGGAGAGTAGTAAAATTATTCTTTATTAATTTTTTTTTCATGACGCTTAACAAGCACTTTTTGAAAATGTAATCATATCCGCGCACGAACCAGTATACCTATGGGTTTTAAGGCACTCAGTACAAGGGAGGGGCAATCAGCGTCTGAGACTCTCACCTCAACTGCTTTTCTACCCTAATAATACAATTTGGAGCAAAGAATGGTCAGAGCTCATATCTTGCCAATGGTTATACTACCCAAGTTCAAGTGATGGAAACACCTCAACCCCCAAACCTTACACCATCAATTAAATATTTCTAATAGGACCTAGCTATAAACAAATAAAACAATCGTTTTGAAATCACTCAGGGTCGATATAGATTTTCCTCGAATACGAGATCCTTGAGAAAAAGACGCGAAAGGATTTTTCCACGTGGATTTATGACGAGGAATCAAATGCAACTCATGCGTTTTCCCGATTCTTCATCCACCGCAGCCCGGCGTTATATTATTCATGTACGTGCTTATGATCGAGCCTCTCTCTCTATCTTGTGGTTTGCACCTGTCATTGATGCCAGGAGAGCTCCGCGCGACCTGAATTCCAAGCAGCCGGGCACTCCAACGAGCGCCTCTTCTCTTCACAGGGTGACCTGGTGGTCTAGGGGTAAGGTGTCAGACTTCTATGCTGGCGGCCGGGGTTCGATCCTCGGTCCCGGCACAGATTTATCTGATTACCAAACCCTTCCTTCACCTCTGACAAGACATCTTGTGAATGTGGGGAATACCAGGCCTCCACCGTGGTTCGGATTCCACGTTAAACTGTAGGTCCTTCATTTCATCTCACAATCACCCTACCATTACACATTAGCGTAAGTGCGTATAACCCGAACGGGTAGTAAGACGCGGCGCTAATAATATTAATGATAATAATAATA
>CABFVZ010004021.1:35088-59413 GCA_902151445.1 Timema monikensis
GTTCTGTCACCAGAGAGGCTAATAGTCTACATACAGACAACCTCCTCTGGTATACCCTGGGCAACGTTCTGTCACCAGAGAGGCTAATAGTCTACATACAGACAACCTCCTGTGGTATACCCTGGGCAATGTTCTGTCACCAGAGCAGCTAATAGTCTACATACAGACAACCTCCTATGGTGTACGCTGGGTAACGTTCTGTCACCAGAGCAGTTAATAGTCGACATACAGACAACCTCCTATGGTATACCCTGGGCAACGTTCTGTCACCAGAGCAGCTAATATTCGACATACAGACAACCTCCTATGGTGTACCCTGGGCAACGTTCTGTCACCAGAGAGGCTAATAGTCTACATACAGACAACCTCCTATGGTATACCCTGGGCAACTTTCTGTCACCAGAGCAGCTAATAGTCTACATACAGACAACCTCCTATGTTGTACCCTGGGCAACGTTCTGTCATCAGAGAGGCTAATAGTCTACATACAGACAACCTCCTATGGTGTACCCTGGGCAACGTTCTGTCCCCAGAGAGGCTAATAGTCTACATACAGACAACCTCCTATGGTGTACCCTGGGCAACGTTCTGTCACCAGAGAAGCTAATAGTCGACATACAGACAACCTCCTATGGTGTACCCTGGGCCACGCTATGTGTCACCAGAGAAGCTAATAGTCGACATACAGACAACCTCCTATGTTGTACCCTGGGCAACGTTCTGTCACCAGAGAGGCTAATAGTCTACATACAGACAACCTCCTATGGTGTACCCTGGGCCACGCTAATGTGTCACCAGAGAAGCTAATAGTCGACATACGATGACCGAACTTGGATGTCAAAGTCTCTTCTATTTATACATGTTACACGAGGGGAAAAAAAAGTAGCTCCATGGTTTTTGTGGAACATGATATATTATTTAAAATGTCAGCAGCTATTTAACAATAAAGAGAATTTCCGCTCAAGTAAATTAATGTTTTTTTTAGAGTCAAGTTTTACTCTTTTTAATTGTAGCTATTATAATCATAACATTTTCCGTTACATTAAATTTAAGTAATAGTGTTTTCTGTACAATATTCGCTTGTTACTATTTTGTGGCGAAACATGTACGGTTCTAAACTGTACTCGTTTTAACAATACTAAAATGTATGTCCTTGTGATCTGTCTCAGGGATGGCAAATCCATGGCACGCGAGCCACCGAGGAGCATGCGATCACGATTTGGGTGGCCCGTCAACATGAAAAAGATAAATATTGAGTAAAACATTTACCCAACGTGGTACAATTTTTCAGTCAACAATATTTCAACAGCCATCTCGTTCGATGTCATGTCCCAATTAATTATTTGAATTCAACAATGGTTGACATTGCTCGTACTTACGTGTGTTCTTGTTCTTTTGTTATCATCACTTATAGCTGCCAAAGTTATACACATATACAGGGTGAGGCTGAATCAGTTAGATTATTAGTAACCTCAGCGCGTTGTTCAGCACTTTCCTCAGCAAAGATCGTTTAATTGATTCTGCCTCACCCTGTATAATAAGTACCCTAATGGGGTGGGGATGAGGAAGGAAGAACTTTTGTGATAATTTACCCACATTTACGTGGAAGGAGTGTGGTAAACAATATTAGGGAAAAACTACCTTCAGACCCAGCTGGGGCTTGAACCCCGATCTCCCCGTCAACAGCAGGTTAGTCTCACACGAGAGTGACGCCTTAGACCATTCGGCCACTGAAAGGGGTTTGTGTGCTGTTGAAGACAAGCTATGAACAAAACATTATTAATTATCTTGGCCATCAAAATACAACATGTTTCAAACTAATATGGAAAATATTATGTAGGTTTTTTATTTTAACATCGTTCTATTGTCTCTTTTTTTCCATTTCAGATAAATGATTTTACTTAAAGTTACTGTAATTCATATTATCTAAGACACTCACTTTGATAATTAAATAAATTATCCTTATTTAAATTCAGGCACTGTTAAAACATTTACAATTTGATTTTAGTTATTCATTACATTTCATAATGTTTAACAAGTTTTGATTTTTAAATAATTATTCATTAAAAAACTTAAATAAGAGGTGGCACACTGGTTGGGGCTTGATGGATCTAGAACGTTCAGCAAAATATACGATTACTTACCTATATTAATCTGAGAAATATTATTTGGCATATTATGAAACAGACCAAAAAGAATTAAAAAATAATAATATTTCTACACATTTTGAGATTTAATCTAGAAGATACTTAAAATAATTAGACTATCGAATAAACAATGTTACATTATTTTGTTAACGTGAAAGATTCCCATGAGTTTTACTACTTGTGCAGATTTTCCGAATTTTCACACTAAAGTTGTAGCGTTGAGGAGAGTAGGATTTATAAAATATTTATACAAATTCGCGTGAACGGGTTGAGTGTAAATTAATTACAATCCATTACATCCGACAGGGTCTCAAACCCAGGCACTGTCAGTCCTGTTTATTGAGAGAATAGCGCCTTATATACCTTCTTCGGTGGCTGCGTGGTCTACGGCGCTACTCGGAAAGTAGACTAGACTGCTCACGATGAGGAGATCGAGGTTCTAATCTCGGTCGGATGTACTGAGGGTGGTTTTTCATTTCGCCTCTACGCAAAGTAGGTACATTTCCTCAAAATAATAAATAAATAACCTTTCTTATCCCCAAAACCATTAGCGTAGTGTAATGATACTGTTTTGGACCCCTCTCATATATTCAAAAAGTCATGGATGAAGTGTATTTTATTTAAAGTACTGTATGTAAATTTTCCTTTTAGTTCTTCATCCATGGAAAATCACGCGTCTTCAGAAATAATGTCAATGTAATGCGCTTTAAACGTTTTTCTTTAAAAGATCAACTCCGTTGTATTAGAAACATCCTGTGACACGCTGGCTCCCTCTATCCAATAGGAAGCCAGCGTTCACAACACCAGATTGATGGGAGTGTTTCCATTAGTTTTGACACTGGAGACAAGAAGTAAGAGGTAGGTCATATATAAGCCACTTGTGCGTATGAATCCACACAGTGTTGAGAGTAATATTGTAATAGACAGTGCTAATACATAGAGAGTTAGAGAATATAACATTACACGGTACTCAAAACATGGAACATGTAATATCACAGTCCGTAAATTAACAGAAATTGTATAATTTAATATAATATATTCCGTACCGACGGTGTGATCATTTAAATAAATCGTGTGCAACATTGAAAGTCTTTTTTTTATTTAATAATATTAAATATCAGAAATAATGAAATCAAATAACTGCGGGCAAGTGCGCAGCAAGTCATGTACGCGCCATCGCCGTAATTCCAGATACCGTTATAATAATTTGTGCTCGATCACGGGGCAATTATCAGCCAATATAATAACCGTGTCATCATATCAACTAATGCCCAATTGGGGCAAAAACATCTAAAAATAATCCGTAACACTTTAGTAGTTATGTAAGGGTAGAACCCAAACGGTTGGTAAGACGCGGTGCTGATAAAAAAAACTGTAAAAAATAATGCTCTAGTATTGTTTATAGTTTTTACAATAATAATGGTATTAAAATATGCGTAGCTTCGAAATTTCAGTCCGAATCTGAAACCCACCCTAATTCGTGTTAGATTTAAAATTACTAATCATAATATTTGAAAGATTCCAATTTTATTAGAAATTTAAAATACAAATAGATCCCAGATTCGGATTTGATGAGATTAAACTCAAATCTAAATGTCACATTTTTCAATAATTTGGCCTTTTATGGAAACTAAAATTAGATCGTTATTAAAATATACCTAATTATTCCATAATAATATTTCAGATAAATCATGTGACCATATTTATATTTTACTTTAACAAATCACAATATTATTTGACTTGACCAAACAAACTAAGAATTGTGTAATATTAATAAAACATTGATTATTTGTATAACGTATTTAGAAATATAAATTTTTATTGAACTGTATTCAAAAATATATATATTTAGTATATTTAAACTAATATTCAATTCAAACCCGCTTCGGTAACACATGGTCTAAAGCGTTACTCTCGCAATAGACTAAACTGCCTATGACAGGGAGATCGAAGTTCAAATCCCAGTATTGATTTTTTTTCCCCCTTAAACATTCTCCCGCTCTCGTTACATGCAAATGCAGGTACACTTCCTCATTCCTAACTCATTAATGCAATTAATAACTATGCTTATAACCTGAACAAGTAGTAAGACGCAGTGGTAAAAATAGAACTATATATTCGATTAGGATTTGATTTAAAATTTATTTACCATATAACCTTTAAAATTAAATAAAAACAAAAATTTCCAAAACCTGATAATTGATTCGGAATCGATTTGAGTTAGTAAGCAAAAGTTTTAAATTAATTCTTACATTTAAAATCTAAGATTCGCACACGCTTAAATGCTGCAATAATTTGGAGACAAATAAACAAACAAACAGGTTGTCCATGTTTACTCTGAAAACAATCAAAATGAAACTAAAAACTAAACATTCTTTCCTTTATCTTGTACTGATAAAACCAGGCACAAAACAAAGGTGACTTATGATGACGTAACCACATTCACTTAAATCGTGGGAGCAGAGAATGATTGAGCAAATAGTTTATATACAACTACCATACGATACGATAAGAAAACAAGAATGTTTAAAACAATTCATTGAAGTTCCCGGAAAAACCCACGAATGGGTTATAAATGTTCACTTTGTTACAATAAAATAAAGATACTCGAAAAAAGTATGTGTCGGGGTGAGGTGGGGGGGGGGGGGGACTGTTGGGTAAAATTTTTCAAATCATAATTTCGGTTAGCCCTTTTTTTNCTGTTGGTTAGAATTCTTCAAATCATACTTTCGTTTAGCCCTTTATTTCCAAAATCAAAGTTCACAGACTGCGTTCATATTTAACTTTGTAAGTGATTGTTGTAGCTTTTCGTGCACAAATTAACATTGAATTTCGTGTTCATGCACTGGATACGGCGAGATAGTGATTGAACGTGTCACTCTTGATGGACAGGGATTCTTTCATTATCAATAGAAAAGTGCCTTTCAAAAGTACATGTAGTCTCTCCTCCTGCCCATTTCATAAACTGGGAAGAAAATAAGTCGAGTTCGTGAAATGAGTGGTTCCATTCTTTTCCTGAGTCATGAACTTGACGAGTTTTTGGCCGGTCTGTGAAATCGACAAGCGAAGAACAGGTTTGGTTTTTAGGTTTGATTAACCTTTAATCAATTTAGAATGAAAGGTTGAGTTAAGTTAGGTTGGATTAGTTTAATATAATATCTTGAAACTAATTTCAGTTAAGATTGTAGTAGATATAACAATAGTTGGGCAAGAGTTTTTTTTTTTGCACCGCACGCTTGAGTTCCAATTACACTAATGGTTTTATGGACGAGTACGGTTATATTTATAGAAAATGAACCCACATTTACAAAGAGTGAGAGTAGAAAACCATTTAGAGAAAACCACCCTCTATACCCGACCGAGATTCGAACCGTGATCTCCCCATCATAAGCAGTCTAGTTTACTGCGAGAGTAGCGCCTTAAACCACGCGGCCACTGAAGCGGGTGGGCAAGAGTTAGTGTAAATTTTTGCCCTGTTCGGGAAATGGTCAACAGAAGAAGCCAGTTCACGGAATGAGCCGAAATTTGCCCAAATCATGAAATAGGCAAGTTTCACTATTGGGAATTTCTTGGCTTATATTATTATATATTTCCAGTGTATGCCATGGTATTCCAGGAATGTGCACTATAGAAAATGTAAAAAAAACTTTTACTTTCTTAGGGACAGATGCACAAACGATAACCAGTGGCTTGATCAGAGAACAGATGTAAGTTGATCTAAATCAGTGTCTCAAACCTCATTTTTCAGTTTCAGCAATAACAATTAGGACCTGATTGTCGGTCAGATCAAGCAACCAGCCGCTTGTCTCTTAAGTTTCATCAACTGTTTGATTCTACACTTATCATGTTTCTGGGAGAAATAACCTAGAATATTTAATAACTCAATTAGTTCTACATATTTATTTAAGCGATTAATAAAGTTAAAGTGTGTTTTTTACATATTTATTTTGAGTGCGACACATTTTTAAGGCTATTAATGTCGACTTATGGCGTCTTCAGATTCAGTTTTCCAAGTACAGAATAGAGTTATAGAGAATGGTTTGAGATCCAAAGAAGCTATTTGAAAGAAGTTAACTTTCTTTAATCATAGAAAATATTATTTATTTATTTGTTTAGCACCACGTCCTACTACCCGTTCTGGTATACTCTTAAGTACTAACTATGCTAATGGATTAGTAATTCGGTACGTTCAATTTAGAGGAAGGAAGGAAGGTTAGTAGTCTATTGAGGTGGACTGAATGGATTGAACTTTCGAATTCCTAATTCATTCATTAGGGTTGTCAAAATTGTAAATTTACTCTATTTAAAGTAGCCTCAAAGTCATTTTTGTCTGAAAATGTAAAGTGATATTTTGTTTGCAATGTTAAACCGTGCCTAAATACGTAACTTATTCAAAAATTGTCATAGCTGGTTTTGAGAAAATCGATTTTATCTTTTTTTTGCTTCGGTAAAGTACCCTTAATTTTAAGGAATTCCAAAATCTCCTCGGGAGAACATAATATAAACCCTAGATACCCGCATTTTCGTGGAGAGAGGATGGAAACCCCAGTTCACCCTACCGAGATTCTAGCCTTGATCTCACCGTCTTCGGCAGTCTAGCGCAACAAAAAATTAGTGAGGCAGGCCATAGAGAAATAACATTTGAGCTGAGGTTTAGGCTGAGTTCAATTTGTTTAATAAACTTGATCGAAATTGTAATTAAATTAAATTAATATATAAATATCGGTCAGCCTAGGCTATCAACGATAAAGTTTAAACTTCATAGCCAACCTTATGTGTACATTTATGTCATTTCACAATCAGATTTTTCAAATACAGTGTTTTTTACAGTGTTGCTTTGTTTGTTTTACTCGATTATTTGATCATATATGTGTTCAGGTGATCGGAGACTTTGATCCCCAATTAACTTTGTTGCAACTCAAACTTCTATTGATCTATGATCAAGCTAATTGACAATCCATTGATTGAAGAATCAATATGATATTTGGTGCAACTGGCCCTTATTTGTTTATTAATTTGTTGTATTAAAGCAATATCAAATTAATATAACTATTGGTCAATATTGTTGAACATGCTATATCAATTAATGAAGAGCCAATACTATAAATGTCATTAAGATTGTCACTCGTTCTTAGATGCAGGGAGTTGTCACTCGAATGACCTTTATTGTCTCTGGTCGAACATACTCTTTCCTGAATGATTTCTCGAGCTCTGTCTACAAATGTGTGGATACATTCTAACTTCCTCATCCCTACCACACTAATTGCATTAAAATAAATAACTTATAGGACAGATGGGTAGTAAGACTTTGTCGAAATAAATACACTAGAGTCACGATTATCCGGGCCGGATGACGAGAAACCCGGATAATAGGGAATCCAAGTGTAAACAATTTTTAATATGGGTTCGCCTACTTTTTTTAATTTTCACATAACATTTAACTTTGTTTTAATAGAATCTGCCCATTCTCTGATTGCAATGTAAAATATGAACCCAGTAATTGTAGGGGGACAGTAAGAATTAAACAAGAAAGAAAATTTTACAATCCTTACTATACAGTGCTTTATTTTGAAAATGGAACATCGGTTACAAAACAAGAACATGTGAAATTATAGCGTCAAATGGATTACATTATAAATTCAGTAACTGTTTTATAGTGGACATTTACCGGTTTGTTTAGCTTAGAACGAACTTATTAGCACCGAGAACACGGCCGGATAATGCAACTCTTGTATTTTGACTCAATAATAGTGGTAAATAGTAAAACCACTTGTCTAGTTTATACTTACAATGAATGAATGAACTAGATTTAAGTTTCTAGAATGTCTATATCACCGCATTTGATAAGTGTGGCATTGTTACTAGGCTGAAACTTAAACTTTATCTTACGTTGTTCCTTACTAACGATTCACATTGTTGGGAGGTATGTGATGCTATGTAAACTTCCCCTCCCCTCCACCATTTTTCATGTAACCCCCAGGTCCACCCTTCACTTTTCTCATCTTACCGGAGATTCCCTAGAAGCTCCTAGCTCTCCTGCGGCCTCAGATTGAACCATTAATCAATGCCGTATACACACATAAAACATCTCCTCCCCCACCAGTGACGTATCCAATACATAGGTACAGGCAGGGCCACCTGTAGTACAGTAGCAAGGAATACCCTTCCAGCTAACTCTGTGTGTGTGTGTGTGTGTGTGAGTGAGAGAGAGAGAGAGAGAGAGAAAGAGAGAAAGCTCTTCCTGCACCGCTAGAAGGCGTCGCTACGGGTGGTTCATTTTTGTAGAAGTTTAATTATTATTATTATTATTATTATTATTATTATTATTATTATTATTATTATTATTAGCACCGTGTCTTACTACCCATTTGGGTTATACGCACTTACGCTAATGTGTAATGGAAGGGTGATTGTGAGATGAAATGAAGGACCTACAGTTTAACGTGGAATCCGAACCATGCTGGAGGCCTGGCATTCCCCACATTCACAAGATGTCTTGTCAGAGGTGAAGGAAGGGTTTGGTAATCAGATAAATCTGTGCCGGGACCGAGGATTGAACCCCAGCTGTCAGCACAAAAGTCTGACACCTTACCCCTAGACCACCAGGTCACCAGAAGTTTAATTACTCTGTCGTTTTTCTGCACAAAGTCAGGGATATCATCAATATTGGCGGCTAATTCCTGGAAATAGTCAAGCTGGCAAGAGAAACAGACCTTGTTAATACTGTACCTGTGATATGTTCTCACTCACTTGTGCCCTATTTGACCAATAATACATAGTATGCCTCGCACAGGAACGTATTTCCCTCGATACCTGACCAATGAGTGTTATATTGTGGGGGGTACAGTTTAAACTAATACTGCCTACCCTGTTAGCACTGCACCACACGCCACTGCTTAGTCATATGTCTGTGAGTCAAGAGTTCCTGGATACATATCAAGACATCCTAGGTTCCATCCCCGGTGCATCCAGATCTTTCTGTGAAGCAGTGTGTCTGGAACTGGGTCAACTCAGTCTCATGATACTACGTGGAGAACTATGTGAAAAATAAGTAACTACCCCGGTCTAGAAAACTGAGATTAATGGCTGGAGAGTTCATTTTGCTGACCACATGACAACCTGCAATTGTTTACACTAATTTCGCCAACATGCGGTGGCAGCTAGTTTGGTATAGCTCTTGTTAGCTGACGTCATGGAGTTTTTTATGTCTGTGAATATGTGTACTTTACACTTTTGAATTATTTGACTCTTTTAAAAAATTGCCAAAAGACTACAACGTTCCTCACAAGGAAACATTATGTTGGTAGCCTATATTTCCTTTCGTCCACCAATACACACTTGGGGAATGCTAGCCTTCAAAACTTATTTGGTTTAAAAAGAAGTCAAGTACAATATGCGAAACATAATTTAATAAGATATATATGTTACCGTGCATCACACAGATTTCTTTCTCTTTAATCTTAAAATAGAGACATTTATAAAACTAATAAGATGTGTGAAGACCTTCACCAAAGAGCATAAAATATGTTATAATATGAACTGTTACTAAAGCATTCATAAAAGAGGAGAATTTCTGCTGTTGGTTTTATAAATATATTATATTTAAAATAAAATATTTTTATTTTTACAGGCACTACAACTTTACAACTATAAGTTATTTCGTATTGGAAATAGTTGCGAAGAAATAATCAAAATTAAATAATTCTGTTTTTTTTTTTAATATTATCAAACTTATTTTAAGGGGAAAATGAAAATCGCCTTTTGTTTGTAATGTTAAACAATGCCTATATACAAAATCTTATCAAAATTGGTTGAGCAGATTTTGAAAGAATCAGTTTTTTTCTCTTTTATTGCCTTATGTAAAATACTCCTAATTTTAGGGTTGGATATCTAATTCCAAAAACACCTCGGGGAGGACCTTTTGAAAGACCCTCGATACCAAGTTTTAGAACTATCAGTAAAATAGTTTCGACTCTAGTCCAAGATACAGACAGACAGACAGACAGACAGACAGATGGCATTGCAAAAACACTTTTTTTGTTTCAGGGGGTCATGAAACGTCGACATTTATCAAAACATTGAGTCCGATTTTTTTGACGATCACAATATTTTCTCCGAGGGGTCGAAAGAAAGTAGAAGCTATATTTAAAAATAAATAAACTATTTTAAATAAATTAAAAAGCTGCTCAAATTTGACCTAGCTATTAAAATACACGATTTAAACCAAATATAATGCAAATTTTGTGCATACATAATTATGACATCTAACGAATAATTTCATTACATTTGTTTATACGGCTAATAATGATATGGCCAGCAAGTTGAGTTTGGAGCTGAGGAATAACCTTATGGAATGCTACATTTGGAGCATCGCGCTGTATGGAGCAGAAGCTTGGACTCTTAGGAAGATGAAAAAGAAAAGCTTGGATAGCTTTGAATGTGATACTGGAGAATACTGGAGAATATCAGGTGGACAGACAAGGTGACAAATGAAGGGGTCATAACAAGAATGTTTGATAAGAGGATAATTTTGTATGTGATTCTTCTGTGCAAAGCAAACTGGATCAGACACATCCTCAGGAGGAACTGTCTGCATGACGTCATATAAGACAATGTTGAGGGAAAGAGGAGCTTAGGAAGAAGGAGAATTCAAATATTGGGTGACTTAAGGAAAGAAGAAATTTCTGGGAGCTGAACGAGAAGGCAGAGGACAGGGTGCATTGGTGGTCTAAGTTCACAGACAAAAGGAATGAACCCGAATGGACTTGTCGTGAGACAGAACACACAATAATAATAATATGCTTCTTAATAGGCCAGTTCTGGCTATCTGAATAGTTACACTGATTGGGTAAGGGTGAGGTGGCTAGAGTTTAGAGGAAATATATCCGCACTTGCGCAAATGGGGAGTGAGAACATTTTTATGAAAAAATTACGCTATTTATCCAGCCAGGACTAGAACCCCAACCTCCACATCACCGACAGACTAGAGTGGACGAGTCTGACACTCTAGTCAGTGAGTACCCATAAATATAAGGTTAGGGGTTCCCAATACGATTTGATTATGTTTGAAAGTGAAATCAGAATATTAACAAAACGTATATAATTTTAGAGAAACCGAAATTTCGCGAGACTTGTTTTTTACTAACCCTTACTTAGAACATTAAAATGTATATAAAACCACATTTAAAATTGAACATAACTTTTTTTAGTTAATGTTATATGTGTGAAATAAAACGAAATAAAATCTTCCGTGAGATTGACTATTTGACCTTTTAACTGCGAATTATGGTCAATTTGGTTGATTTAATGACAAAAATATTCCAATAACCAAAATAAAGGTTCCTTCAGTCTAAGAAATGTGTTTCCTTCGCCAAATAACATTGGCAACAGGTGGGTTTGAGTTGTACTATGACGGCCATATTGGGATGAAAGGCTCAAATTTAAAGATACAGAAGAACAGCAACATTTAAGCAAATTAAATGATATATTTTCAAACTATATTTGTTTTTTTATGATGTATACACATTTTAACCATATTTTTTCTATTTGTTGCACCAGTCCACTAAATTAAGAATTGATTTTCTACCATTTTTAACCAAAAGGAAATAGTTTAGTTATCGATTTTTTTATACTGACGAAATTCAATCATTTTATTTACGACAAATCAGGCTCGGTAAAAATGTTAGTAATGGCGTTTCTTTAATATTTACTCCCAAATGGGCTAGAAAAAAGTATTAATAAGAACAAATTTAAACAATAAATGTATTCTGTCTCTTTAAAAAGACGGATTTAAATATATTTTAAAATTTTTATTGCACAGTACCCATTGATAGTTATTAATTTTATTTTTATTATTATCATTATTATTATTATTATTATTATTATTATTATTATTATTATTATTGTGTATTTAAGGTGCAAGAATTGCTTGCATTGCACAAGGACTACAAACTAACTTAATTATGAAACAGACACAACACCCACTCCCTCCCCCCGTTAATTCGTCACTGTGAAAAAGTAAGGCCCATTTTCCCACGCTATACACTATCCGGACATACTGGGATATAAACCCGTGACTCTTAGGTCAGTAGGTAGGTGCGCTAGTGATTGAAATAAGGATTCAGACGATAGTTCTTGCTTCTGTGGACAATGCAGTTAAATATTTAAAATTTTCGTTTCTTTCTCTGATACTTAGGCCCTACAGGCGAACACCGAGCTTCGACGCTATCATAACGGCAGCCATTCATTCTTGTAACAGAAGCACTCACACCCAGTGCGTTGCATGCATGCTCGGCGATTTTACTAACTGGGTTTACATTCTCTCTCTACACAAATGTGGGTACATGTCCTCTACAATTATACCTTTCTGTCCGACCAATTAGCGTAAGTGATTGGATATTACAGACAGGTAGAGAGATACGTGAAGCACACAGCAGTGAAGACACCACGCAATGTTAATGAAGAAAGTAGTTCTTGAACACATTGGAATGACGCACGTTCACACAATGCGGAGAGATATGTGACGATTTGACGCAAAGAGAGGACACTTGACGCATAAAGACACCACTTGACTCATAAAAACGCCATTTGATGCATAGCGACATCACTTGACACATAGAGACGTCACTTGACGCATAAAAACGCCATTTGATGCATAGAGACGCCATTTGACGCATAGAGACGTCACTTGACGCATAGAGACATCACTTGACGTATAGAGACGTCACTTGACGCATAAAGACACCACTTGACGCATAAAGACGCCACTTGACGCATAATTATGCCAATTGACGCATAGAGACGTCACTTGATGCATAAAGACGTCACTTGACGCATAAAGACGCCACTTGACGGATAAAGACGCCACTTGACGCATAAAGACGTCACTTGACGCATAAAGACATCACTTGAGCATAGAGACGCCATTTGACGCATAGAGACCTCACTTGACGTATAATGACGTCATTTGACGCATAAAGACACCACTTGACGCATAAAGACGCCAATTGACGCATAGAAACGTCACTTGATGCATAAAGACGTCACTTGACGCATAAAGACGCCACTTGACGCATAAAGACGCCACTTGACGTATAGAGACATCACTTGACGCATAAAGACATCACTTGATCATAGAGACGCCATTTGACGCATAGAGACCTCACTTGACGTATAATGACGTCATTTGACGCATAAAGACACCACTTGACGCATAAAGACGCCACTTGACACATAATTATGCCAATTGACGCATAGAGACGTCACTTGATGCATAAAGACGTCACTTGACGCATAAAGACGTCACTTGACGCATAAAGACGCCACTTGACGCATAAAGACGCCACTTGACGCATAGAGACGCTACGTGATGCATAGTTACAGTGTATGAAAAAAGTATTTCTTATTGTGAATCAAGTGTAATTTTGTACTTCAGGCTTTTAAAATGACTTTCAGTCCGTCAAGAGGAAACTTACCTAATGAGCCTAGCCTAGGCCATGTTTTATTTTATTTAAGGCATTTCAATACCAAATAAATAAATCCTTAAGGTTAACTCAACTAAAAAATTTTGTGAGATATTTATTGAAAAATGAATTAGTATTATATTCATTAATTAATAGCGTGATTACTACCCGTATGAGGTATACTCCAATGAATTTCTACGAGCGAGTGAGAAAGAGCCCACCAATTTTGCCAGGAGAGGTATTTTCACATACCTTCCACGGTTCTTTAACATTCCACATTCAACATGGGATAGGGTGACCTGGTGGTCTAGGGGTAAGGTGTCGGACTTCTATACTGGCGGCCGGGGTTCAATCCTCAGTCCCGGCACAGATTTATCTGATATACCAAACCCTTCCTACACCTCTGACAAAACATCTTGTGAATGTGTGGAATTCCAGGCCTCCACCGTGGTTCGGATTCCACGTTAAACTGAAGGTCCTCCTGTTCATCTCACAATCACCCTACCATTACACATTAGCGTAAGTGCGTACAACCCGAACGGGTAGTAAGACGCGGTGCTAATAATAATAAATAACATGGGATAGACGGCTTTACTTCCCCTCCGAAGGAAAGTGTGCTACGGATATTTGTCGCTCAATAAAAATCCGTTGACCTCGACTGGGTTTGAACCCACCATCATTGGCTCCTGATGTGAGCACTTTACCCCAAGACCCCCGAGATCAACATGTTTTGTATAAAAATAAGTTGTAACAATTGATGTATAACATGATTGAGCGTGAAGGTGTCTTTCACACCACGTGGACTGGGATAACTCTCTCGGATATCAGTGACGACGTTAACAATAAAACATATAAGATTCAAGGTTAGAGTTAAAGACAAAATAGTAGACACTATATTATTAGCAGCACAAATTAACATCCTATATAGAATTAGTAATGCATACATACTGTATAGTCCCCTGATACAATCCTGTAACGCCCCCTGATACATGATACAATAATGTATCAGTCCCCTGATACAATCCTGTATCAGTCCTCTGATACAATCCTGTATAATCTCCTGATACAATCTTGTATAGTCCCCTTATACAATCCTGTATAATCACCTGATACAATCCTGTGTAGCCCCCTGATACAATCTTGTATATCCCCCTGATACAGTCCTGTACACCCCCTTATACAATACTGTATAGTCCCCTGATACAATCCTATATAATATCCTACTACAATCTTGTATAGTCCCCTGATACAATCTTGTATAGCCCCCTGATAAAATCCTGTATAATCTCCTGATACAATCTTGTATAGTCCCCTTATACAATCCTGTATAATCACCTGATACAATCCTGTGTAGCCCCCTGATACAATCTTGTATATCCCCCTGATACAGTCCTGTACACTCCCTGATACAATATTGTATATGTCCTGGCACAATCCTGTATAACCCCCTGGTACAATCCTGTATATCCCCCTGATACAATCCTGTATAAGCCCCTGATACAATCCTGTGTAATACCCTGATACAATCCTGTATAATACAATCTTATATAATCTCCTGATACAATCTTGTATAGTCCCCTTATACATTCCTGTATAATCCCCTGATACAATCTTGTATATCCCCTGATAAAATCCTGTATAATCCCCTGATACATCTTGTATAATCCCCTAATACAATCCTGTATAGGCCCCTGATACTCTCTATATAATCTCCTGATACAATCCTGTATGAGTCCCTTGGAGCCGTAGTCTGCCCACGTCACTTGCGCTCAAGTAACTCAACTCATCTTTTCCAAGAACTACTCCACACTTAAAAACTGTTCTGATCTTCCGGCTGAACAGTTATTTATAGGGAACGGTCCCCATGTTCTAACATACAATTTAGAACACTTAAAGTCCAAATGTACGTTTCTTTTATTGATGTTCGCATCTCCAGCCCCTTTCAGCAAATCTTAGCTCACTGGATCAACTTGGGGAAAAGGGAGGAGAGGTTTCCGATAAGCTGCCGATTCCCCAATGACCCTTGATGGAGGGCATGGCGAGAGAGAGGAGATCTTACTCCTACCTGCTCTTTCTTACAATTGCTACAAGACATTCAAGTGGAAAGAAAAATAGCTCTATTTTAGAAAAAGATTTGGTTTGATGCTGACTAAACGCTGCCAAACAATCAACTGTGGATATTAAATATAATAATAATAATAATAATAATATTTAGCACCACGTCTTACTACCCGTTCGGGTTATACGATTTAAATACTAATTACACTAATGGATTAGGAATGTATAATTAGAGGAAGTGAACCCGCATTTGAGTGGAGGGGGAATGGAAAACCATTTAGGAAAAACCACCCCCAGTTCACCCGACCGAGATTCGAACCTCAATCTCCCCGTCCTCAGCAATCGAGCTCAACATGACAAGCGCGTTAGCCAACTACGCCACCGAGGTGGGTGATATTACATATAAAAATATATACTTAGCATCAACACAAGAAACTAGCATATTAGATCACACTCAACACACACCTGCACACATTAAATAGCACATTAGATCACACTCAACTCACACCTGCAACACGGGAAACTAGCATATTAGATCACACTCAACACATATCTGCAACACGGGAAACTAGCATATTAGATCACACTCAACACACATCTGCAACACGGGAAACTAGCATATTAGATCACACTCAACACACACCTGCAACACGGGAAACTAGCATATTAGATCACACTCAACACAAATCTGCAACACGGGAAACTAGCATATTAGATCACACTCAACACACATCTGCAACACGGGAAACTAGCAGATTAGATCACACTTTTGATCCATAGTTCCAGTAGGCAGCTATCCCTCTAATGGCACCCTGTGCTAGCGGGGGATGCTGAGATGGAATTGATGTGTATTTTATCGGTTTCTGAACTCGCTATTTACGGTTGTTTGGAAAAGAGCCGGTAAAGCACGGGCGGGGAACGGGGGGAGTAGTTGGACTGGATTGCGATGCTTTATTTAGCCAGTGAGTGTTGGTAGCATTCATTCATGCCTTCCTCCCCCTACATAGCTAATGTATGGTCTGCACGTGTACCGCTCACAATCACTCGGCCAACTCGTGGGAGGTTTCCAACTACGTTCCGCGAATATTGATGTTCCCCTGCCGGTAGAGTTCCGTCACATTGCACAAGAGATCAGTCAGCGTGTCTCTCTACTGAGCTAGGCTTCTTAGGCATGCTCCCGTTATGGTCAGAGCAACGACTATCGGGGAAACTAAGGTTTGAATCCAAGCTAAGTGCTCTGAGGGTGGTTTCACCGAAATGTTTTTACACTTTACCCCCAAGCAGATGTGAGTACATTTCCTCATCTCTACCACATTAGTATAAATATGCGTATACGCCCGATGGGCAGCTTGACGTGATGACGTATGGTCCGACTTTAATAGGAAGAACCTTATCTGTTAGCTAGAAAAGTTATAAGCTCTACTTTCATGTAGCCATGCGTAAAGCTATTGGATCTGCAGCTATAACTTTTGCTAGATATTATCAAAACACATTAAATAATACTAGTAATATCAGTGACATGTTTTCATTGTTATCCATGGAAAATAGGTTTTTATCAGTCTATTTCGGTTGAGGTATTTCACATTTGTTAGCGTGGCAACACGCGGTGCTAAAACATTAATGGGCCTACATACTACATAGGCTGTATATAGTTTAAAACTTCTCTTTATGAAATTTCTCTGATATAACATGAAACTTCTTTTATTGAAGCTTGTCGGATATAACTTCCCATTAACTTCCACTAAACCACCTTCTTAACTTCCACTGTGGCTTCATTTCTAACTTCACTTGAAGTAAGTTTACTTGAACTTATTATTTTATGGTGAGTGTAAGGTGAAACCAGTAATTGTTTAAATTCTTTAATTTGATAGTGTTTCTTTTATAGGTTATTTTTGTAGACGTATCTTCTTCGGAGTAAATATTAAAATAACCTATTTTTGTTGGTTAGTAAAGTTTTGACTTTAAAATCCACCGACTCATTTAGTGAGAAATTACTAGTATTCTAACGAAACAATGCTTTGTTTTCTATTTCAATATTAAATATTAAAATGTAGGAATTTGATCAAATTCTTCAAAAGTGTCGAGGGTAATAGTTCCGGGAAGGTTTTAGTTTTAGTTGGGAAGTCAAACCTTTGTGCTAATAATAAATATCTGATTCAATATTTAAATTTAAATTTGGCCCTAAAATTTAAATTAGTTTTGTCTGTATTCACAGGGATGAATCAGATGTGTGTAATCCATTTAAAATAGGCTCTTTAAACTCTTTGTAATCATCGTAAGGTTTAATGATTTAAACTTAAAAAAAAAATCTGATTCGATATTTAAATTTATATTTGATTCTAAAATTTAAATTTGTTTTGTCTGTATTCACAGGGATGAATCAGATGCGTTGCAAACCATTTAAAAGAGGCTCTTTAAGCTCTTTGTAATCATCGTAATGTTTAATAATTCTTGAGAGATTGAAATATACTGCGCAAGTGCAGACTCAGCCATGATTTATTGGTTTTCCAAAACATTTCAGTTTGACTTGTAAGGCCCTGTAATTTGTTGTTTTACCACTGTTTATTACATTGAATAAATAATTCAAATATTTCTTTATCTTGCAAATGTTTTTACTGGATTAATTTCCTTAGTTTCCGTCCACCCTCTTTCAGGCTAGTAGTGGCCTGTAGCTTTTAGGCGTAGGGGGAGATTGCTACAAATATATATTAAACAGAGGCTATGTATTTATATAATATATATTTACTAAACATATATTTATATGAATATATGTATTAATATTTATATAATTATATTAATATATATAAAGACATATTATTTATATTTATAAAAATATAAGTATATTTATATGAATATATATGTAGTTATAGTTATATAAATATGTATTCTGTATAAAGTCTATATACTGTATTTAATATATAAATATTTGTAGGCCTATTTATATTTTTATAAACATTTTATATTAATAATATATATTTATAAATAGGTGTATGTGTTAATCTATATATATATTTATATATATTTATCTATATTTACAGTTTCCAAAACGTGTATTCGGCGTGGCTACCACTTGGCTATGGGACGGGTGATTGCACTGAGGACCGTACCACGAGGTGTATCATTACAGACACATACTTGTGGAAAGTGGTACACACATTGGAGCCATCTTCACTGACACATAACGGGACCGAGTAATGAGCGGCTCAAATTGTTACTGCATAGTCTTAGTTTAATACGCAACAGGTCATTCATTGTTTCTAATGAGGGAACGTGAAGTAATCGTACATTTGCGGTAAAATCTCAGGAATGGGGTACTTATTTTAGTTATATAACAAATTCTTATACGTTTTCTATTCGTGACTCCTTGCCTTAAGACAAAACTACTAAGCACCAGCTTCGGTGACCTCGTTGTCTAACGCGCTACTCTCATGTTGGACTAAACTGCCAAATACGGGTAGGTAGGAGTTCGATCCCGTTCGGGTGCACTGAGGGTGGATTTCCTAAATGGTTTTCCAATCTTCCCCCATGAAATTCGGGTGCATTTCCTCCAAATTAAGCCTTCATAATCCCTAACCCACTAGTGTAATTAGTATATAGGCGTTAAATCCGAACGGGTAGTAAGATGTGGTGCAAAAAAACAACAACTAGGCCCTGATTTTCATAGGAAGCCCACGTTCATTCCCGTTCATATTGATTGATATTCACTAAAAATTGGCATTCCAGAAATATGTCTTATTTGATTTAGTAATTATAAAGTAAATCTAAAAAGCTATCATAAGCTTCAAATAACACTTTCATATGAATTATTATATATTTTAATTTTACATTATTAATCAAACGAACTAAGAATGTAAATAAAATAATGTAAGGTTTTTCTCTGCCATTGTGGAAGCTTTAGAAGTTTTTCAAACAACAGGCGTACAGTACTATGACTTTAGCAACCTTGGGCAGTGTTGTATTGTGTTAGTAACTATATAATTAAAGATACATAAGTGGTGTTATCAGTAAACTTAGTAAACTTCCATCTAGGCCTTCGCCCATAATACACACAGATCATGTGATAATGCACAGATCAACATACATAAACCACACAGCGGACACCAAATATCTTACACCTTCCCTCAATTTTTGTTTCAAGTATTTACAAATTAAATTAAAAAATAATAATACAACTTCAAAAACAAACCACACATAATACAAAGTGATTAATCCTATCTCAAAATCTCACTCAAACCTGAGTTTGACAGGTTATGGGCCTTGGAGCTGGAATTCTCCTTCCGCTAGTACAAGCTGATCTTGAGTTCAATTGACTATTGCAGGAGTTGTTTCCAACATTTTCCGAAACATCGGGGATCACTGATGGCTTTTTATATGAAAATCAACAAAATCATAATCAATATTTTCCCCTTTTCTATCCCAGTTCTATCATTTAACCCTTAACCCTTGACCCTAAAGGTTCTTTATGTTTGATAAATACATGCTTAATACATTTTCTATTTCTCCTTATTATTCCTCCTCCACCTGTACTTATACAGTAAGACCTAAACGGAAGACATTTTTCAATTACTCCTTCATTCCAAATATCTCTAGAGCCCTCAATTCTATTCTTATAAAATACAGGTTCTTCAACTTGTAATGGTTTCAAAGGTACAACTCCCCTGTTGTAATAATATTACTCTTTTTCATTACTAGTATTCCTATCTACTTGTAATTGTTCAATGTCCACAGAAATGAGAAGTAACTGAGAGAGTGTGCACGATATTCTAGACTTTAATATTATTTACATAATTAATTGTGCTTGAGAGTATCCTAAATTCTTTACAGGAGAGTTTCTGTATTCTAACGGGGCATAGTACACATCCTGATTACTAAGTTTGCACTTCCTTAAAATAGTTTTGGCTATACTAATACCTTTTTCAGCCAATCCATTAGATTGGCTAAATCTAGGACTTGAAAAAACGACCCTAAAGTTTCACTTTTTTGCAAACTCTAAATAACTATAGCTATTGGATGAATTATTATCACTGATCACGATATCAGAAACACATAGCTTATCAAATATAGACTTGAGTCTTGACATGATTGCTTCCATATCTTTACTCTTTATAGCACGTAATTCTAACCAATTTGAGAACTAATCATAGAACACAAAGTAAATACAACCCTCAAACTGAAATAAATAACAACCAACACGTTCCCAAGGACGGTTTGGTGCTGAAAATGGGTACAATGGTTCCTTTATATTATTATTAAATACTGACAAGCATATGTTACATGTGCCAATGAAGTTTTCAATATCGGCACTCATATTTAACCAAAACAAGCATTGCCTAGCCCGTTGTTTTGTTTTTACAATTCCAAAATGACATTCTTACAATAAGCCAAGCATCTCCTGTACCATGGTCCTGGGAACCACTAAACTATTCTCAAAAAATAACAAACCTTCAGCTTCTCCTAAATAATCCTTAATATTCCAATACCGGATGAGGCTAGCAGGCACATCATTTCTTTTGGGCCAGCCAGAATTTATATATTTCTTTAATTCCGACAAGTCTTTATCCCTAGTGATTGCCTCAATAAATTATTGCTTTCTTTCTTCAGAGAGATTTAAATCACTGCTAATATAGCTACAACAAACAGTGGAAAGAATATGATAAATCAGCCACCTCATCGGTCAGCTAGGCTCTTGAAAGTTCATCTGCTATATACATTTCTCTCCCTGGAATATATGAAATAACTATATTGTACTTAAGTAATCTTAACATCAGTCTTTGAAGTCTAGGTGATACTTTATCCATGCCTTTTTTTTTTTTTTTACAAGATTCACTAATGAACGTACCAAATTNTACAAGATTCACTAATGAACGTACCAAATTGCCATATGTAAAGCTATTAAACTTTTCTAAGGTGACAACAATGGCAAGGAATTCCTTTTCGATCTGTGAGTAACGCCCCTCTGTGTCTGTCAGAGCTATTGATGCATATCCTAGAGGATGTTCATCCTGTAACAACACCGACCCAATACCACCTTGTGAGCTGTCAGTTTATATTTCCAATGACTTATTGTTATCATAGATGTGTAAAACTGATGCATTAGTAAGTAACTTTTTTCAAATTACCAAACTCTTTATCAATTTTGGCTCTCAGTTAAAGTCCACATCATTTCTAGTCAAATGCCTCAAACTTTTAGTACAAGCAGAACCGTTAGCAATGAATTTTGATGAAAACTTTTTCATCCCCAAAAAACTCATTAAAGACTTCTAATTTGATGGTCTTGGTAAGTCTCTTATGGCTCTTACTTGATTCAAATCTGGGCGAACCCCTTCCGAATCAATTATAAAACTCATAAATCTCACAATAGGCATTCTAAATTTCAACTTTTCCTGATTAAATTTAACATCGCACCTCCTAGCTCTTCCAAACACTTTGACCAAGACTACATAATGTTAATTTCCATCCTTAGCTGCTATGATAAAGTAATCAAAATATGGAAAAACTCCTTCTATATCTCCAAAAATATCCATCCATCGTTTCATACTAATTTCAGGAGCACAAGATATTAAAAAAAAAAAACCTATTCCATCTCCAGCGACCATATAAAGAGTTAAATGTGGTTAAATATGACGATTACTCGTCCAATATCATTTGCCAAAACCCTTGCTTCATATCCAATAACAGTGGACATAGTATTATTCCCTAGTTGACTTGTATCTTCATCAATAGTAGGAATAATATATTGGTGCCACTTAATTGCCCCATTCAAATTATTTTGATCCAAACATAACCTAAGATCCCCATTTGTTTTACCTAAAACAATTAAATTTGACACCCAATCCATTGGTTTGTCCACTCTAGAAATAATTTCCTCTTTCTCCAAATCAATTTTTAATTTCAACTTAAACTTTAGTGGGAACCTGCGTGGTCTTTCTACTACTGGGTGCACCGATGGATCAGTATACATTTTAGTTTTACCTGGAACTTTCCCCAGACCACCAAATAAATCGCCAAATTTATAAATTAGATAATAAGTTTTCAAAGCAAACTTTTTTTGATTAAGTTCAGTGCCAAGCATGCTCTCAATCCTATTAAACATTCAACATTATCAGACAGTACTTCATGGTTAATTGTAACACAATGGTTGTTAACCTTTATCTCCAGTTGAACTCTACCTATAAGTTTTAATACAGCCCCATTATATAAGGGGATAAAATCGTTTGAGTATGCACTAATTTAGGAGCAGACTTGAGCTAATTACATTTGCTTCTGCCCCCATATCCACTTTAGCTTCAAACAATGTTTTATTACATTTGAGGTTAACATACCAAGCTGGCAGCTCATCATCATCTTCTCGCTAGTACTTGTGATTTTACAGTGCATTGACTCCCACGATTTTAACTGAGCACATACTTGCAGAGTGTTTTTTAACCTTTGCAAGAAAAACATTCTTTACCATAAGCTGGAACGTTTTTATACTGATGGCGAGTCCCACACCTACTACAACCAGCATATCTGCTGTTAACTTGAGTATTCCTATTGTAACTTGATGAAGAAGCCTTTCTTGTATGTTCTTGTGAAGTCCTCTCTACATGTCGATTTGAATGTCCTGTTAACGTATCAATTGTCACGTTTTGAGACTAGTAGAAAAACTATGAATGTCCTCTGTTTGTCTTCTAGATGTCTCTGCATCTTGGCAAAAGTCCTCTGCTATTTTCAAGGACAAGTCTACATTTCTGAGCATATGCTCCGTCAACTTAGGATTTTTGATTCCCATCATAATACGATCTCTGATCATAGTCTCTAGTTGATCGCCAAATTCACACTTGATAGCTTGCGTTTTCAATTCGGTGACAAATGAATATACAGATTGGCTTTCCTTCTTCGATATATTATAAAATACATATCTTTCATATACAGTATTTTTCTTTGGACTACAGTAGCCATCAAATTAATTCAAAACATCTTCAAACTCAGGTACACTTTCTAAATTGAAGGTATTGTAAACATTCAAACCTCCATCTCCCACGGTCAACATCAGGATATCAATTTTTACTTCATCCTCTACTTTTGTTAACATGGCCGCTTATATATAAAACATTAATTTTTGCTTATATCGTTTCCACTGGTCTGTTAAGTCGTTTGACTCAAAGTTTATTGACGTTGGAAGGACGAACACGTTCATATTAACCTCCGACACCATGTTGTATTGTGTTAGTAACTGAATAATTAAAGATACATAAGTGGTGTTATCAGTAAACTTAGTAATTTTCCATATAAGCCTTCGCCCATAATACACACATATCATCATACATAAACCACTGGTGTTCAGTTTTGCCGCACAGGAGACACCAAATATCTTACGGGCAGTAATGGTTAAGTTAATCTAAGGTTTTTTTTATACTCTAGTGACAAATTTTGAGCAGTTTCAGACTAACTAATAACTGACAAGTTAGGGCTTAGTTAGGGCAAAACTGACTGTTTGGGGCTTGTATATGTGTATATTGTTTTATTTTGAACTATGGTTACTGTGTTGTTCTGGCGCCAAGAAACGTGGTCGGTGTCTGTTGTGCGTTCTGTTAAGAGGATATTATCAGAAAGCTCTATGAGAGTTCTGAAGTTTCGCAGCCCGTGCGCGTGCGAGGGAGGTGGAGCTTAGATGAA
>CABFVZ010004022.1:0-30049 GCA_902151445.1 Timema monikensis
TAAGTTCATCGTTTTTATTTTCATACTTCCTATATCGACCGACATCCTGAATTTATTGACAAAATAAACATTAACGCGAGCGAAGCCGCGGGCAAAAGCTAGTCTATAATGGTGAATATGGAGAGCTCGGAGTTCGAATTCCGGTCGGGTGTAGCTACTGCGGGTTTTTTTTCCTGCCTTCACGCAAATGCGCACAATTCCTTAAAATACAATCTTCCCAATCCCTACTAGCGTAATAAGCACATATGCCGACAGGTAATGAGACACGTCGCAAAAAAAGTAAGTAATTGTGGTTATTTTTGACTGAAATAAAATAGCCTATTATTTTTTATTTCAATTTATGTATATTATATTTTCAAACGCCTACTAAGTGGCTTGGTAAGTTGTTTGCCCCGAACTACTTAATAAATGGAATAGTTAGGCATTTCTTTGGCTTTAAGGAAGCCGCGTGGAAATTACTAAGACACTAAGGACACCCTGAACCGAGAAAGTTTGGAAACCTTTGTTCTATGTTCTAAATGAGTATCAAATTATCAACAAAGACGTGTTTCCTACAAAATAACTGTAACTCAAGGGTGTAGTGAAGCTGTAACGGAGCGACACTGCGGCATCGGTTTTAGGGGTTGGGGCGCGCGCCTAACGCAGTAGACAAGACTACTGATGACAGGGAGAATGAGGTTTGAATCTCATTCGGGTGTACTGAGGTGGTTTTCCACTCTCCCTCCAGTAAAAAGCGGGTACACTTCCTATAAATAAAACCTTCCTAATCCATGAAATCATTAGCGTAGTGTAGGTGTTTTTCCTACATGACTTCCCACTCTTCCTCCACGTAAATGCGGGTATATTTAATCCAAATTCAACCTACTTTATCCATACCCCACCAGCGTTAATATACGGATAGCTCGAACGGGTAATAAGACTTGTTGAAGAAGAAAAAAAAACTTGTTTGGTCTATTCGCATATTTACACAAATGGAGTATAAGAGAAAATGGAAAGTTTACCCAAATCCGTGTGTGGAAGAGTGGGAAAACAACCTCAATACAACTGGCCGTGATTCAAACCTTGACTTCCTTATCATCGGCAAAGCAGATAGACTAGACACCTACGTGATATAAGTGGTAGGGATAATGGTGGGAGCTTATAAGAAATACACCCGCAACAACTTGAGAGTGAATACAAAAACCGCAGTGAAAATTACACCTGTAAAACCATATCCACCCAGGATTCAAAACTCAAGCTTTTAGTCAAGAGGGGGCGGGGAGGATGGTTCCACTGGAAAGGTTTATTATACATTTTGTCAATAATATTCTGTATACGTATAACTACACCCTCCCTAAGGGGTCCCATAAAATTCTAGGGAGGGCCCGGACCCCCAAACACACCATTATCTACGCCCTTGGTGATGACCAAGTGCATTATGAGTCTAACCCCTTAAACCACTCGACCACCACTCTGGATACCTAGCTTCTCATACGCTACAAACTGGTTTGTTGTGATACTTAATTTCAAGGTCATTAAATGGCTGAAACGCTGCAATAACCTTTAAGCTGTCAAATGACCGTTTAATTTGTTTTATTTTTACTGACCCAGAAAAAGGTTTTAAATACAGGCTAACGTAGGATGTATTTCTGGGCTGAGTCCAAGATCACGCCCAAGCTCTGAAAGTTTTAAAGTCAGGATTCAACATCTTGATTTCAGAAGCACACGGCTTTTTATAGCAATAAAAATATAACAAAAATCTCAATAATTTTCATAGCAGTGACCTCAAACAAAATAAAAACATAATGTTTTTTTTTTCGGTAAACATTGATAGCATTTTACTATTATAGAGGTATTGAAAATATCGATCAAAAGTAAGAGCAGCAGAATACAGTTCCAAGCGTGAAAGTAGATCTAGTAGCTTCTCTAGTAGTCAGATAAAGTATGTATTTAATTTGATTTAATTATTTAAGGTATATAGCGTGCACTTTCTGAACTGACTGATTATAAGCACACGAGAATTTCAATGAGCGAGATCGAAGGGTCCTACCAATTTTGCCTGTAAAGTTATTTTCACATATCTTCCAGGCTTCTTTTACATGCCACAATAGACACGGGACCACCGGCTTCACTTCCTCTCCAAAGGAAGTTGTGCTACGGATTTTTATCACTCAAGAAAAATCCTTCGACCTCAGCTGGATTTAAACCCACGAACATCGAATCATGAGGTAAGCACTTTACCCCAAAACCACCGAGGTTGGCCAGATAAAGTACTTCATGTGAAACTTCGAATCTATGTTACTCTTTTCTTACCTTTATATGATAGCTACTATTTATAAGAGGTGTAGAGGTGTAGCCTATCGTGACTGTTGGTTGTAGGAGAGAGTTTTTTTTATGCACTACGTCTTTTTTCTTGTCCAGACTATCCAGTTAACTACATTAATGGGGTAAGGATAATGAAGGTATAATTTAGAGATGTTGGTGAATTTGCGTGACAGCAGATTGGGAAACCAGTTAGATAAAAACCACATGGCCAGAATCCCATACCTCCTCATCATCGAAACCCCAGTCTACTTTTAGAACGTGTGACCACCGGTGGCGTTAAATGCTAATAAAGTATTAGTATAATAATGTGGGGGAGATAGCAGGGTAGATCATAGGAAATACATAAGCATACGCCTGGAGAGGGAATGTAAACCTACTACTTGATAATCTGGTGGGCGTTAGAACGCAAGTATCTACTTCCCGAGTAAGGCCTCTTTCAGACGAGGCGGTTTGGTTGATTCAACTAAGTTGCCTGGTTGACTCTCAACTAGTTGACTGCCGTGTGAAGACTCTTTCTTGGCTGGTTTCACACCAGGCAACTTGTGTAATCAACTTCTCTTCCCAATGGAAGGTCAGTACGATGTTAGAACCCGAGGAAGCAGGAGCATTTCTTGTCCTTGCTCTTCTGCAAGAAGAGAAGCAAATAGGGAGGAAACCCAGTCGAAGAAAAGTGTGGGTTCATCCGTTGTTACAAAATCGGAAAACGGGCGCTTTCTCACAACTATATCCACAACTCCTTAGCCACTAGGATAAATTCTTTAATTATTTCCGCATGTCACGATCATCCTTCGAAGAGCTTCACGCCCTGATCCAACACAGGATTCATAAAGAAGACACGATTATGAGACAGGCTATACCAACGCAAGAAAGACTAGCCATTACACTGAGGTAAGTGAAGAAATATTTTTAAGATATATATATATTTTAAAAATTTCAAAATTTCAAAAAATTTCACCAAAAAATTATACCTTCCTTCTACCAATACCTTTCTTCTGTACCAATTTTACAACACAATATTGGGCTTTGATTAATAATTATCTAGGGGAATACAAAAATAATAAAGCATCATGGCATATCACTCAGCTTTTTACTTACAAAAAATACAAAATGTAATTTAAAACATTTACGATTACAAAGACAATAAAAAATTAAGCTAGTTCGTGAAACTAAAGTAACAGAAATTAGAGGGTTTCATGCGAAAATTCAAAATCTGAAGACGATGGGTTAATTTCCAGAGATGCATCTGTAGAATTAGAGCTGTGTACCGAAGAAGGCTGAGGAAATGTGACTGTATGAGTAGGGAAAGTTGGTTCTGAATAAGAAGTTAAATGGGAAGGGGGATACGGTGCAGGAAAAGATGAATACTGAGGACGAGGAAAATTGTTATACATCACCTGCTGGATTGGAGGTTGTTGGGAGCTTTGTGGGAAAAAATGTTGAGGGTGTATACTCATATTGTAGTATTTTGTTACGACATAGAGCAATTCAGATCGCATGACTAGTTTGTTCATACCTTGAACGGCGCGGGTGTAGTTTAGCAGTGATATTAGAAAGTTGAAATCTTCATCCGCCTCTTCTCTTTCACCCTTCCTCTTTTCTGCAGCCATCCTTTCCTGTAAGCTTCTTTTTAACAGTTGGCAAACGTCTTCCACAGGATTTTCATTATCACGCTTCTACTTTGAAGGTGCTGTGGAAGATTGAACTGCTGGGTTGGTCTTCTCAGTTCCCACTTCTTGCGAAACTGATGGAACTTCTTCCATCTCCCCTTCTTCTTCCTCATATCCATCCTCCGCATCACCGACGTTAGAGTGAGTTGACTTGAAGGTGAATACAGGAGCGAGGAAAGAGATAACGTCAAAGTAAACATATTGCGTCTTCTTCTTTTTGGCGGATACTGATTTTTGAATTTGTTAATCACGCTCCCTATTGTAGCACTGCCTTAGGTTCTTCCACTTCTTGTTAAGCTCTTTAACTGAAACATGAAGTAAATAAAAATAAGTAGGAACTTAATAGGTGTGCACATATGATATGCACATTTTGTTATAGGAATTTATCATTGTTGCCATTTATGAAATAAACTTAAAAGTAGGTATGCACTCTATTTGTTTGATTTTGATTTTCAGATATTTGGCTTCAGGGTCCACACTAACAGATCTACACTACAGTTACAAATGTGGTATATCAACAATCAGTGGAATTGTGGAAGAAGTGTGTGAAGCTGTTTGGGAACTAAGCAGCACATTCTTAGCAGTTCCATCAGAGGATGATTGGCTGAGTATCGCATCTGACTTCGAGAGAACAACTAACTTCCCTCATTGTATTGGTGCGATTGATGGGAAGCACATTAGGATAATAAAACCAAAGGACAGTGGGTCTCTTTATCACAATTACAAACATTTTTTTTTCAATAGTCCTATTAGCCATTTGTGATTCTAATTACTTATTTAGAGCTGTTGATATTGGAGCTTATGGAAAGCAGTCAGATTCAGGAATTTTAGAGAATACCAATATATGGAAAAGAATGTCATCCAACACTTTTATCATTCCAACTGCACGCCCAATACTAGAAGGAGGGTGTTACGTGAATTATGTGTTTGTCGGTGACGAAGCGTTTGGATTGTCAAAACACATGATGAGACCTTTTGCAGGAAATAGCTTGACTATCAAGCAAAGACTTTTTAACTACAGACTGTCCAGAGCTAGAAGGTTTGTGGAATGTTCTTTTGGTATTTTGGCCAACAAGTGGCGAATGAATGTAGATTGAATGTAGAAGTGCACTTTGCAGAAAACATAGTTAGATCATGTGTTGTCCTTCACAACTTTGTAAAGCTGAGAGATGGGATTATTTTTGAAGACACTCTTGTTACACCAACCACATTACAGGATGTACCAATGGGGGAGAATGTTTCTGGTCAGTCATAGTCTAGACAGCCAAGAGATATAAGAAATCACTTAGCTGATTATTTTGTTGGACCATGACAGTTGGAATGGCAGTATAATGTTATTTGAAATAGGATTGGAGAATTTAATGTTTGTTGTCTAATAAAAACTTCAGTTTGTACTTTTTTGTTTAATGCATAAACCACCTTCATATGAAAACTACTCAAATTGTAGGCATGAGGCGATGTTGACATTTGCGAATCTAGGTAAATTTCTTCATTAAATAATTACTTAAATAATTCTAATAATTTGAATGAAATGTTCTTACCGATTGCACCTTGTTTGGTAGGCTCCATGCTGTTGAAATCTGAATAACATTGCGTGCCAATTCCCTCCAAGCTTCACTCCTTTTAATTTTATCGCTATACTCCTCACACCTCATGTCCCATATCGCGGGACTAATACGAATTTCTTCAATGAAATGTTCCACATTGAAACTTGCAATTGCAACGCTTTCCATAGTGAACTTAGTTGACTCAACTAGGCGACTGGTGTGAAGGACGAATGCCAAGTAGTGTCTTTTGTGTTGAGTCAATGAGTGGGGATGAGAACGTAAGCGGCACTTGTGCCTGATGGCCACCCGCCTGGGCGGACGAGTTGACTGCGTGTGAAGGGGTTTGGGCGGTTCCCAATCATTTGCTACCTGGCTACACTCCTTGATACCCGTCCGTTCAACTAGTTGAATCAACTAGCCGCCTCGTCTGAAAGAGGCCTAAGAGTCAGGCACTTTAGTCTAGCACGCTGGCGCCGAGTAGATTATATCGGTCTTTTATGAGAGAGAAAAGTTTCTCAAACAGGCCCGTCCAGGGTATTCATGGGGTCTGGCTGGGACAGTGGAATTTTGGAGTTCCTCTTTCACACAAAATAAATATGCCTACGTTGATTTATATGCTTAACTAATTTTAATTATCATTATGTGTCCTGTCTTACGATGGGCCCATTCCTTTGTCAGTGAATTTAGACCGCCAATGCACCCTGTTGAGCTCCCGGCATTTTCTTTATTCCTTCAATTCATCTGATATTTGAATCCTACTTAATATTTACTAAACTATGTAGGGTAATGAAGGCTGTTTGGATTATTTCAACTCTAGTATGGTTGCGAAAAAATATTTAGCCAATATGTATACATCCTATTTAAATTGAAAAGGACATCTGGACACGGGATTCGAACCCGGGACCTTTGATTTAGTATTTTAATGGTCTTACCACTGGACTACCCAGGAGTCGTGCCTTAACCAGAGTCATTCTTCACTCATATTTTAATGCAGAATCTGTGATGAGCGTCCCGAAATCATCAGCTACACAAGAACAATCAATTAAGATCACGAACTATCATATAACGCAGCCACCTTCGACTTGGGAGGGCTTTGTGTTGCCAATAGTAGAATGACAATTTGTACGAATACGCATCTCATTATGGATTAAATAGCCAGGCTATTGTAGGATATATCTGCATATAAATATCGTATTCCGGTGTATAGGTGTCATTTTTCAATTTAAAGAATAAGCTATGATATTCAGATGAGGCTGTAACCGTATTTCACCACTATAATAGCTTGGCTACTTAATCCATCGATACTTACACATTTAATAATATCTTCTGAATTATGCTCATCAAAAGATTATTTAAAAGAAATAGTAGAAAATGTTTTACATAACTTAGTTTAAGTGTAAATTAAGTTTTAAGAAATATGTATGGTTATTTGAATCAAGTATTTATTCTCATATTTTACAATAGCTACAAGTATTTTAAAATTGTATTATTTTGTTTAATATTACTTTGTTCAAACAAAATATATGTATTTTCCAGATTTTGTTACGTTCATTTTTATAACTTATTTTCGGCCATTAAGATATTGAAAGTATAGGTTAGTTACTAAAGGATTAGGCTATTACATTGTGAATTCCTTATTATTTAATATATCATGAATTATGCCTTACACCGTTGATATAATGGAAGGATGTATTGATATGGAATTATACACCTCAATAATTTATTATTCACATATTTATTCAAAATTACGATATTTTAAATGAGAGCGAGTAGTAAGATTTATTTGTGTTAAGTTTTTAAGTTGCAAGGTATGGCGACATCCTTCTACGTCTCTGTTTAAAAAGACAACGCAGTTTGTGGACAGAAACGCACCTGGATGACCACACCTTTTTCTTTTAGGAAGCTTCGAGAAGGAAATGTCGCTTGATATACCCCTTCAGGGTACGCATCTCTTCACTTTCCTTACTGACGAGGAGCCGTGTAGGTGGAGTCTATGACATCTTAATATGTGTTCTAAATGTCACGTGTCGGGAATTATCATGCATATAACGTAATAGTCGGACTTTTATTAAAATCTACAACGTGTGAAATATCTAGCAAATAACTGTTTATCTAATTAAAATAAAAATAACTATAAAACACCAGAACTTTTAATTTGTAAAATAAGACATCATCACTTTTTAATTATTATAATACAGAACAGCAAACTTGGACCCAATTCAATCGTTATATCAAATGTCACGCTAATAATGGCGTACAAACATAATATATCAGGTATGGTATATTTAACACACTACACTTGATTAAGTCAATGATAATGGGATTATATCTTGAATACTTAACAAATAGTATTAGTACTATATTATAAATAAAGTCTTCCCCGAGCGTCTCAAGGTTCGCCCGAGTCCTACCGGATTTTTAAACAAGAGTGTCCGGTTTGCTCGGTCCTACTCTACTTAATACCTCGGTTGGACCGCTATTTACTCATCATTACATTCCTACCCTTCTTCACCTTGTTTGAATTTGCACCAATGGTAACGTGGCAAATTCAAACTGTGAAGTTTTTGTTTCTCCTTCGTGACGATTAGGCCACTGACTTAAGTTTCATAATCTTACTGACCGCCCTCTGCCCCCCAGGAAAAGGATATGAATCATCTGTGGTTCTCTAAATATTCAAATATTAGACCTACAAATAAAATGTTTTTCTAATTATTTTTTTAAATACGATGACGCAATCTTCAACAATGATATGCAGCTATGGCATTTAGTTTAGTATCCTCTACTTTATATCAAGATATGGGTTAAAAAAAAAACTATACATTTTCCTCGTCATTATTATTTTCTAGTTTAGAGATATCATAATCTTCACCATAAGTACTGAATGTGGGTAATTTTGATCAAGAGCGTTTCTTAGGCTTTTCTTAATCAAGGATCGTGAAAAACTCTTATGTTTAATATTTGCCTTCGCCAACTTTAAAACTCATTTCAGTTTTACTTTGTTATCATTCTTTTAAATAACCGCTTGGATTCGGTTTTTTGGATGATAAATCCTAAAGTAGGCAGTAAGATGTGTATTCGATCACTCCAAAATGTCTTGATAGACAGAAGTGTCTATTAAGACATTTTGGAACGATCAAATACACATCCTTCTGCCTACTTTAATATTTATAATCCAACAAACCGAATCCAAGCGGTTATTTAAAAGAATGATAACAAAGTAAAACTGAAATGAGTTTTACAGTTATACTGATAATATAAAAGAAGCGAGCGAGATGTGTGTTTTACTAAATAAAATTTGTTAAAGTGCACAGACGAGTGTCCATAGGGAAATTATTGCATATAAAGTCAAAATATGTGTTTCGAGAAGAAAAATCCTCATATATAGCAAAAAAAAAGTTATTTTTTAAATTGGATATAATCATCCAATATCCAAACATCCAGTATATAAGTAGACGAGGAGAATCCAAATAAATTAGGAGGACCTAAAGTAGAATGATGACAACGCTAATTTCTAAACCACAACTTGGGGCACTTTTCGGAGATACATTTTGGGACACAGCAGAGGGATGCAACTAACTATATTTTTAAAGATTCCAAAAAATTGAAAAAACAATGTTTTTATGACAAAATTATCATACTAATCCCCATTCTCTGTTGTCAAATCAATAATTAAATCACACTCTCTAGTTGATGCGTGGTCTTGTATCTCATTTTCCTTAAGCGGCCGTGAGATGGGATATTAAATGGAATCCCCCCACGTGTTTCCACACATCGCAGTTTGTTTTCTTCTGCCTCTGGAAGAGAAATGTATCACTCGGTTTGTTTGTCCGTTCGTTGCTCATGGAGGAATTCCACTCGCCACGCGTGGTTCAGATTATTTTCTTCTGTTCGAACGCTTAACAAGATGTAGTATGGCTCTAGAAATAACAGGGTGGTTTTGCAGGGTATTTTTTATACTAAGGGACAGGTCTACCCATAGCATATGTGGGGCTCTGGGCAAACTTTGTTTGCAGAGCCCCCAGGTATCCTCCTTTCCCTTTACCCCCTCCCCAACAGAGTTCAAAAACTTGATTTTTGTTTAGTATTATTACTCTATTACTCTACTCCTATATAAAGTCATTTAATGATAGGTATTTACCTGGATGACAGTTCGAAAATCATATGTTTAGGTTTTGGGTTGCCAACACTTGCAAAATATCACAGTTTTGTTATAAATGTAAAGATATTTAATTACCTGTTATATTTACATTTAAAATAACGTAAACTTGAGTTTTATAATACTATTTCATTACTTTTAATAATCTATTTTTATCCAACTCGAAACAATTTTTTAAATATAATTAAAGGTACTTATTCTTCGTTTTGGAACGTTATTGATTATGTTTAATATAGTGCACACATTAATACTTTTTAATACAGGCATCGTATTTACTTGGGAAAGAGAAAATACTTGTAATTTTATTTATATATAATAAATTATTTTATGATTATTTTATCGTGTTTCAAAATATTTAACTGAATAAAATATTTTCATCAACTGCGTGGGTGCATCATTGTAAAAAACTTCTTTACTGTCTGTTCAATCACATGGTTTAAATTCGTCGGTCGCCATTTTGAAGCTATGTTCGTTAGAAGTTTTTGTGAAAGTGGTGTGAATATTGTTTTTAAGTGGAATAAAACGATAAATAAGGTTTGTGTCCGACCTCAAATAAATATATAAATAATATTGGCCTAAACTACTGTAGTTAACTATCACATTCATTACAATCTGTTTTCATAACAGTTATCCAAAATGATAGAATTCAGCTGTTGGCGTAGTGATATATTAGGGAATACTTCTAGTAACATTTTAAGCAGTCATCCAAGTAAACTAAGGTCGTGAATGAATTATAACAATTTTCATCAGTAAAGGGTGTCAGGAAATGCCCTAAAAGGTATACATGCAATAATTAATGTTAGAAGCCATGGTTTTATACACGTAAGGGTAGATTTCTCCCCAACCCTTTGTTCGATTATCTTTCCCAATAAACTTGATCTGTATAGAGATACAAAGAGCAACCATGTCAAGTGTGAATTAAATCAGTTAATGCGTTCAAAAGTTATAGTGAGACATATAGCTTACACCTCAGACAAACAAACAAGTGCAAATAGGTGGAGTTAAAACGGAGAACTCCTTTTTTTTAGCACTTGGTTTTTAGTGTCTTACTAACTGTTCAGGTTATACGCATATTTAAGTAAGACTTGAGGAAGATTGAATTTAGAGAAAGTGTACTCGCATTTTCGTGGAGGAATAATGGAAAACCATTCTGGGAAAACCACCCTCAATACACCCGACCGAGATTTGAAACCCAATCTCCCTGTGATCGGCAGTCTAGTCTAAAACGAGTGTGATGTCTTAGACCATGTGGCCACTGAAGCGAGAACTTACTTCACTCGTTAAATAAATCAAACCACATGATATGCTTTTATTTGTCCTTGTCCTGGTCTGGCGCACAAAGGTTTTTTCTTAAATGGTTTCTCGCTCTCCCTCCACGCAAATGCGGGTGCACTTACTCTAAATTAAGACTTCCTAATTCCTAGCCCAACGGTTCCCAGAGTGTGCTTTGCGAAGCATCTTCAAGTGCTCCGCAAATAGATTGGAAATAAAAATAAATAAAATGTGATAAGATATCAAAACTGTAAATTTGTGCGTCCATGAACTGTGTATAGGTAAGTATTGGGTAGAGATTATGTACAGACTGCACGCGGCGAAACCAGGCAGAGTGACTAGAGGGTGCCAGGTGACCTGGCAGTCTAGGGGTAAGGTGTCAGACTTCTGTGCTGGCGGCCGGGGTTCAATCCTCAGTCCCGGCACAGATTTATCTGATTACCAAACCCTTCCTTCACCTCTGACAAGACATCTTGTGAATGTGGGGAATGCCAGGCCTCCACCGTGGTTCGGAATCCACGTTAAACTGTAGGTCCTTCATTTCATCTCACAATCACCCTACCAATACACATTAGCGTAAGTGCGTATAACCCGAATGGGAATTAAGACGCGGTGCTAATAATAATAGAGGGTGCCAGTTCACCCCGTCTCCTGAGAACTTCACCACGCTTTCAGATACGATTGTTTGCTTCGACACCTTTCCAGAATTTTTTGGGAAGTTTCTATTGCATATTAAAAACTAGTGTTTCGTAGAACCTTCAGTTATTTGAAGTCAAAATAAATCAAGTAACAGTGCATTATTATATAATTGAATGTTAAAAAATCAAATCTGGCATCGGAGCGGTATGAGTGTTTGAATGATTTGACATCAAATTCTGCGGTAAAAGAGAATTTTCCAACTAAAAATTCACTATCATAATTTTGATGTCAACTACGAGACGAATTTGAAGTTGTCAGATAGAGTGAAAATAATCCTGCTTCCCTTTGCAATAACTTACTTATGTGGATCAGGATTCTCTACCTATGTGGCTACTAAAACAAAAGATTCCAGCTCAATGTAGAGCCAGGTATTTGGTTGCAGCTGTCCCAAATTCAACCATATATATCCACATCGTGCAAATAAAATCACAGCAGTACCATCTCTCTCATTGGGATTTAAGTTTGTGGTCTATACTATATCGTTCTTTTTTTATGCCAAGTGACTTTATTTTTTGCAGACATGAAAATAGTTTTAACACTATCTATGTGGGTAACATATTGTGGATTTACAATACCTGCTTTGAATTAGTTATCAAAGTGTTTCTTTAGGTTAATTTATGTTCTTGGTTGTTGTTTTGCGTTTATGTAGTTAAGTTCCTTATTTCTATGAAGACAAGGAAGAAAATAACACTTATAATTAAATAAAACTTTATGTTTAACATGCCCAAGTGCTTAAACATTCGTTTCCATCGTGAATACTGATGTAATTTGGTTTAGTATCTATCTATGTAGAGTCTATGTGAAAATATCGTCGCCCTTATACCTAAAATACTTATGTGCAAAATTGTTGTTTTGAGAAAAGATACAATTTTCAATGGCTTTCAGTAAGAAAAATTAAGTTTGGATCAAAATTTAAGCTATTTAGAAATCTAAAAATAATTCGTGCTTTTACTATACGATAAAATATCGACTAACAACTTTAAAGATTGCAGTTAGGTAAATATAGCAAAAAATGAACGTGGAGGCCTTTAGCATCAAGGAAACTATAGTGCTTCATGACAAATTTCTCTCCTGAAAAGTGCACCGTGCTTTAAAAAGTTTGGGAACCACTGCACCTAACCCATTAGTGTAATTTGTACATAGGTGTATAACTTGGACAGGTAGTAAGACAAGGTGTTAAAAAAAAGTCCCACTCAAAATGTTTTTTTTTCCTCTGTCGCCTAAGCAAGCGCGAGCCCCTGTCCAGGATGCGGCTACACCGTTAGCACACCCCTAAAGGCGGTGTTTCTAAGGGATATTTCTAAATGCGCACTTTCTAAATCAACCTATTATAATCCGCATCTATGGGCACGTGGACAAAGGCATCAAGCTCATCTTGTCTATATTGCAGGAACTCATTGTTTATATCTGTTTGTTGTACTGTAGGTGGGTTTTTTCCCCAAAATTATTACACACAATCCTTCCACGCAAATTTGTGTTTATTATAAGCTCTACCCTCCTATTATCTACTCCAGGGATACCCAACCTTTTTTTGTTTGGAGGAGCCCTAAAAATATTTGGTAAAATCTCGGCTAACCCCTACCTGACTGTCTGGTTGATACATATTAGATTCAACAGGGGTAAATTACAAAAGTATGGTAAGTGATTAGTAACTAACTCATACTTTTGAATAAATTTTTCGGAAGTATTTATCGCTTATCTCTATATACTAATTAATGTCCTTCGGTACTTCAACTTGGCCTATCAATAGTCTTCTTTCTTACCTCACTCTTAACATTAGTACAGGCACTCTTCTTTGGATACATGAGTTCTCTTAACATATCTCCACATTGTCCAAAGATTATGGGCAGACCAATAAAAAGCAAGCTTTTGCAAATTCTCGTGGGACCCCAATGTTCAGATACCAACGGGTAAATTCCAATTTGTACAGTACGAGCCTTATTTAACATATAAAAAAGTTATTATATTCACTTTCATACATTTATATATCAAGTTATGTTGTCTGCATACTGCATCTGTAACTTTTTAAACATATTATCAATATCTATAAAATAAAATTAACAATATAACAAAATGTTATCAATGTTGACAGCAAAAATATGTTCGGATTTTATAAAAAGTTATTCCTATGAAAATTGAACCGTGGTAAGACACGGGGCACAATACAAAGGTTATTTTAAAATTTTACTCTTTTTAGGGTGGGAATCGGGAGGAAAGTTAGAGGAAATGTACCATAATTTGCGTAAGAGATGGCAAAACCATAATGTTAAATTACAAACGGGAAGTCACCAAACCAAAATTTGAACCTCGACCCTCTTATCACTGACAACTCAAACTATTGCGAGCTTGATGTGTTAGACATTGTTACTACCAGTGCAGGACCGCAGGTAAACTTATTTCTCAACACACAGTTAATAAACTAACTAAACTGTGGAGTCCCCGACATCCTAAGATTAATCGGTGGCGTGTCTGTCTATTAAATTAAGAGCCGTGGGTTAGATTCCCAGTGATTAATTGACGGTCGGGAGACTGGGTGTGTTTTTTTTTTAGATTTAAGTTATAAGTCGTATGCTGATATACTCAAATGGTTCAGAAAGTGCACGTTAAATACCTAAAATAAATACAAATACAAAACTAGATTTGATATCGTACACAATGTCCAGTCTTTCGGGCTCAATTAAACTAGCTATTTAAACATTTATTTTTCCGGAATCGAAAGTGGGGCCCTAAGCTCAGCCAGCCTTTGAGTGGAGTTTAACTCCTTGACTGGGTAGTACGTCTGGTACATATCAAATAAATCCAAAAAGTTGCACTTTTTGATTGGAATATGCCACCTTATGTAAACATATTTGATGTGAAAAGAGATAGGGAGCCACTTGAAATTCCATGCAGGACACCAAAATGGCGGCCATTTATGGTCACAATTTTAGTGTTCTTAGTTCGACTGTATCTCAGCTCTTAATATTCAGATTTAAGTTTGTTTTTTGTTTGAAAGCTCTTGCTAAGAAGAAACTAATTTGTCATCCTATATTTATCTATAAGCCTTGAGGTTTCTCCACAATTAGATAATTTATGAAAATTTCACTTTTCCCACAAATTTCATTGTTAACTATAGTTTTTATTGTCCACAATATCACCTTTATAGTTGATATAAAAAATAAAGAGCATTATTCTATATTTACATTGATACCAAGAAAATCTGTTTTAATAAACCACTTATTGAGAAATTGTTGGACAAATGAAACTAGACTTTGGTTTTTAATACTTTGTTTACTATTTCAATAAGATAGTAGCCTAAATGTTTACAAAAATGTTTGAATAATAGGAATGCCCCTGCAAATTAATTTCTTCTTAACAGCTTAAATGTCTCTAAATCAAGTTATCCCCTTCCTCATCATCCGATTCATACCTGAAACAAAGTAATTATTTCCTATAAACGCTTAAAAAGTTAACAAGTAATAATAGAATTAGTTTATTTAAAAAGTATTTTTGATGCCTGGTATTTGAAAAATAGTCTACAAACAGAAGACGTTGGATACAAAAATAAATATTATGATCTTGAAATTTGTGATGGAATTATGGCAATTTAGAAACTCTCAACTAAGCACATACCTTTAATTGTATTTATTGCCACATTTTCGACCTCCAGTGCAGTTCGTGCAAAATAGCGTGCATGGAACCTTAGCCTTCGAATAGGAGCATCGTGTACGGACGGCATCCAGATAAACTACACTTAACCAATTTCCTACAATCTGCCCAAATAAATGGCAGAGAAGACCATACCGGCACCCCCTTTCCTGCTGCAGCTCTGGTCCATCCCCACCCCATCCTTCTGGTCCTGGAATGTTGTCCATCACTGAGCAGGCATGACCCTAGACTTGTCCTGCCTGATATGCTAAACGGGGACAATGCTGGCTTAATGCCTCTCTAGTTGGGAGCAAACTAAATAGACTGCGACTTTTTGAAGTAAAGATAATTTTTTAACACGATTGACTGAGAAGTCTTCTCCGTCTTTGTAGTAAGGCAAAATAGTAAATTTCTCCAGAACTTGAAAAGTCTCTTCAGAAATTGACTCTTTTGGTAGTGATATAGCTTCGAAGGCTTCCGTAGCTTCAGATAATGATTTCCAGACTTTCTAAGCAGTCTGTTTGCCTTTCACGTCAAATGACGAAGTTACATATGATCCTGTAAATGCATGGAATCCTCTCAAGGTAATAGCTTTATCTTTACCTATGCTATCAAACATGGCATTATTGCTAATGCACCTTTGAGTCTTCCCAGCTCCAAAGAGAATCCACATCTTTTGAAGACCAGCAACTGTTACACCCCTCTCTGTTACCTTTTATTTACGACCATAAATAAGATAAAAGCGAGCGGGAATAAGCTATGGAACGAGTGAAAAGGGAAATTATTAGCAATATTTAAAAGCAACAATATAGACGGTTTATTCAAAACAATAACATTAGAGCAGAAAACTTTACATGGTCTCATTAATCAAAGTGAGATATGTTGAAAACCAAACAAATAGATAATAACTTCATATCTTTAAATTGCGCAGATAACTTAAGAGAGAGTTATAAAACTCGCAATATATCCAATATTCAAATGGGTCAGTTTTGAAGATATAGAACAACCCGTAACGTTGAATTTAATACAATAAATCAAAAATATTAATATCCATCAGGATAATACATAAAGACTAAATAAGGGCCTAATGGGCACCTTCAAAATGTTACCAAAGTGAATTTTTCATACCAAAGAATAAATACTTCAAAAACGTTAACTTAACAGGTTAATTTTCTATAAGTAACTTTAAATTACGCGAGATTTTGGCTAACAGACTTTAATCAAACTCCCGGGACTATCTGTTCCTGACACAATATTAAAAAATGAAAACAATAACCCTGCTAGTAAATAATGAAAATATCATATTAGAAACAAACCATAGAAAAAGATTAGAAAATATACTAAAGTTAATTAATTTCATAATTAATCAAAATGATCAGAAAATTACGTTACATTAAACTATATTTCAAAATGCAAAACAAAAATAAGAAACGTTACCTTGATGTTTACAAAATAATTACTACTATCCACAATTTCAAAACAATTTACATTTAACACGTTCAACTCCAAGTCAATTAATAATTGTCGCTATCAAAAAGATTTAACACTCGAAAAGACTCTAGCGCCCAAGTGGCGACAGACATATTATTGAGCCTCATTTCAAATTTAACGATCAGGTAAAAATAAATATATTTAAATAATAGAAAAATTTCAATATCTAACATGGCTGACACTAAGAGTTAATTTTAAATCAGAGTCCAATAAATAAATCGCCATAGTTAAGATTCTGATGCAGATATAAATATATCCTGACATTGTCTAGGTCCAGGACAATGTTCCTTGGTCATGCGTTGAAATCAAAAAGTTATTTTAGCATACACGCACATCACAATATATAGTGGGTTTCGTCGCAATAGAATCAAGGTGGGAGAATTGAACACACGGTCAGTGACGTCAATACGGCTTTGAATGATCACGTAGACCCTTTGTTGTCATTGCTCCATCCGACTTCCAAACCATTTCTTCAATCACCTGATGTTTTGAAAGTAGTTCATCTCTCTACCATCAGAGGGAAGGTGAATAGGTGAATAGTCATTCTCTAATCGTGTCCAATACTGGCTGGCCCATTACATGTTAATTGAGCAGGACAGAGTGGACTTATTCTTGTTGGAACATCGTAACTCGCTCGGCCCACTCGTCGATTTAGGATGATAGGTGTAGGCCAGTCTTGGTGGTTGCTGGTTTCAGAAGATTCAATCGGTAAGTACACCAACAGTTTTATTATGTAGAGATTGATTATGTAGAGAGAATATTATTGTTCAGAATTGTTTTATTATGTTATACCAAACTACGTGAACTACAATAGAGACGAATACTATTGTAGGGATTAGTGTCGGTATAATTAGAGTGGGTAGTATGAATTACAGAGAGTTATGCGTAAATGTCAGCATGGGGGCGGGTCCTATTGTAACATAATGTAATGTTACACAAATTTGAGAAAGTGGAAAAAAAAGATTGCCAAAACAACTACATCAGTATCTACTGTGCAAATAAAGAATTTTTTTGCTTCATGCTCAACACTATCTTTAGCATGTAGGGAAATACTGCCATCCTCTTCTTCCTGTTGTCTGTATTTGACTCTATCAATCAAAGTTTTTCCCAATTTAGATGAACGAATGATGCCATCAATTTCAGTAATCAAACTTCAAAAGTGCATGCTCTCTAAGTAACTTGAATAGTTCTGTCTTATTCTGATCGCAGTAGAAGAAGTTATTCCAATTTTGTGGAAACATATTTCCTTGTGCTACTTGGCGACGAAGACCAATAATGCCTCGCTTCTCACTCACAAATTTCTTCAGAAAAGAAATGTGTATTATTTTTGCATGAAACCTCTCAGCATCATACAAAATCCGGTTTTTGAATTCTGTATCAAAGTATTCTCCAATTGTTCGTGATGTTTTGGGTGGAATAGCATGTGCTACTCCAGTTCCATCGTAAATTATTGTGTCGCAGAATCCTTCAAACTGTACCGGATCAATGGATTTTTCCAGGATTTTAAATAGCTGAGGTTTCTGACCTGATCGCAGAACATCATTTGAAGAAAGAGAAGGTGGAGCGCTGGTGTTTTCATGTTCAAAAAACTTGTTCAGATCTAAGTCTCTGTTTTGACTTACAATGAAAGCCCTAGAAAAAAGCTCAACATAATTTCTCAAGTCAGAAATCATTTGGGAGGATTTTTTTTTTTTTTTTTTTTTTTNATAATATTTTTTTTTATATTTTTCAATGAGCACTTTTTTTGGTAGTTTTTTTTTTTTTTTTTTTTTTTTAAATCCAAAGAACTTGGTCCCATTTTTCTGCAATGGAGCAAATACACTCACTTTTGCTTCCTTACTCAAACGTTCTATCACATAGTTGCTGTACAGTTGTAAGGCTTTTTCTTCAGTATCTAATAGAGCTTTAACTCGCTTTTTATCGATTATAACCTTAGTGTCCCAAACTAAAAGATCACAGGAGTTTAGCTCAAAAGAATTTCCGCATTCAAGAAAGTTTCCTTTTAATGCATGTTTTGTCTTGAAACTTGTTCTGGTAAGCAGTATACTGTTCATGGTGAACAATCCTGTCAGTGCTGTTTGTTTTGCTCGTTGACTCAAACTCATCTAGAATGATAACTAATTTTTGTTTTGTTCATGAGCCTGATATACAGTGAGTGCAGAAAAGGTATATTTTGTTTTGTGGATAACAAACTGACCATTGATAGAGTACTCATGTACACTGGGTGCTGTATCTTTTAGTTCTTGTAATTCTTTTATGTGGATTGGCAATCAACAAGCATATTGGAGATGATCCATCAGAAAAAAACTAAGGTGCTAATTTATTTATTATTCTAAAATCAAAGTAAATATTTTTTTAACTTTGCGGAAACCTTAAATTAAAGTTTAGGGAAAAGTCAATATGATAAGAAAAATTGTACTTAATAAGAGTTTTTGAACAAAAAAAAATAATTAATTTTTAACCATTAGGAACTGAGATACAATTAATTCAAGGACACCACAATGGTAGCTATAAATAGTCGCCATTTTGGTGTCCTACATGGATTTTGATGTGCCTCCCTGTCTGAAAAGGTCTCTTTTGACCTCATTTATGACCACAGAAAGTGGCGTATTCCAATCAAAAAGTGCAGCTTTTTATTTATGAACTAGACGTACTATGATGGCAGTGACTGGTGGTACTGCAGCTGTCCACTCAATCTACTCGTAACAGACGCCCCCTTTTAACAGCTGGTACTAGGGCTGGGAAATTGAATGATTTTTATATCATCGCGATATATCGTCTACGTTAAACCGGTGTTCACGGAATATTGCTTTTTTTTATTATTTTTAGTTTTATGGTAATATTTAGTGAAGATATATTTGTTAAGATTAGAATCTCAAAATAGCAATAGCAAAATAGCAAACAAATTCAAACACAAGATAAAAATTATTATTAAAAAAACTAATTTTGGTGATTTCTGGCACCCACCATTTGAGAGCACTAATCTAGTTGTAAGATTTATTGATTCATTTCAGAACAAATAATTATGCTTTATAATGATTCGATTAATTTATTTTTGTTGTGAGCAGGAAATTGACTTTACATAATTTTAAAATATTCTTCTCCATCAATCTAAAATAATTTAATAAAAGATTAAAACGTGTTCAGTAAAATAATAATATAGTGCCACGCAAATGTGTCAAATATATAAAACTAAATTATAAGACCAAATTTACCTTTTACTCAAAAGGTATACTGCTACACATATAAAAAGTATATCTAAAATTCACATTCGGAAAAAGGTGTAAGCATAGTAGCTTCAATACATTGGGTCCCTCCCCCCCCCAAAAAAATGGGTGTATGTACTTATGTACGCGCGTGAGAAGTAATACTTCTTTGGCATCATTAAATAATTTAATAATATTTAGTATTAATTATGTTAAATAATAATATTTTAATTTATATCAATAAATAATACATACAGATAGTTAACCTCAATTATATTGGAGCATTGAAAAAGTCTATAAGCACAATTTTTTTCGCAAATATTTACGAATAGTAAATAATATTAATCAAAATATTAAATTTAAATCACTACTGAATATAATTTATTAGCACATATATAATTCGCACTTGTATGAAACTAAAACACGTGTTGTGAATGTAGAAACTAGAAACATGTGGATAAATATTATATATATGAAAACAGTGATCAGAGGCGACGAGCGTACCAACATGCGCGACTAACAGAGGTTCTATTTCTATTTTGTTGGTAGCTTTTTTTTTCGAGACTTAATGAGCGGTTTAGCTTCAACCTGTTACTTTTGTGTTACAGTGATGCGCGCGCATCTTAAAATTTCACTCTCATCATTTTTTCATAACGCGCCTAAAGAAGTATAACTTTAAAAAAATTCTGGGTTCAACATTGGTCCTTAAAATATTTAAAAAAAAAAATCCGTGACTTAGCACAACTTTCTTCTAGAGAACTAACTGCTTGCCATAGTTGAAACAAAACCATTGACAACAGTATTATTTGCTCCATCCCAAAATGTATCTGTGCCCAAGGCCTTATGTCAGCATTTATATTACTACATGTGTGGTGGTTGGTAGATAAGAAAGGAGTCACTCCTGTTGCTGAGCAAGTGCTTATTCATAAGATACGGAGTAAATAGCGATACAGCGTGGATGTCATGAACTAGGCTTATCTATACTCGACTTTCTACCTAGAAATGTATAGAGCTAACAATGGTGGGGTGATTGCGACATTGAGGAGAAAGCCTGATAACTGTTTGCAACAGTGAGGAGAAAGCCTGATAACTGTTTGCAACTCAATAATGTGTTAACAACTTTCATTTGTTAATAGGAGCCTGCAGATTTTACATAGTTTTATGCATATTATATTTTTACTTTGTTGATATTGATATGTCAACTTTAAAGACCTTTATTTTATACAACCAAAATCTTAAAAACATAGCCAGTTTTATGGTGCATATTTAAGCTACAAATACATAATCCAACGGACATTTATATCATTGCATAAACGCCATAGTTTAACTATTTAAATTAACATTTTCCTGATTTGCCAAGAAAAATTTAGAACTCTTAGCATATGTTTAACTCCATTTATATAGGCTATTTATAAAACTGACCCTATATATGGATTCGAGTAGGTAGTGCAAAGGACAACTATGCTCGTTGGGTGAGCTGTCCAACTTTTACCACTATTGTTGGTGAATTTAGAGTGACACTGGAGAAAGGAGGGTAAGGGAGATTTATTGTGACTGGGTGGTTGCATGTTTTGAATTTGCTGAATACTGTAGAACCAGTTACTATGGATTCACACGTTCACCGACTAGAGCAGAACAGAAACATGGTCACGTGACGAGCTTTAAGCCTATCACAAGATTTCTGCCTCATCGGTGCCAGCTGTTCCACTAAAGTTCAACTCATCTCTACTTCATCCATTCTGCCTGAGATGTTCGGCACAATAGAACCAATCAAATCTCAGAACCAGCCATCTCAAATGAGTGCGCATGAGTATTTGACAACGCCTGCGCTCTACAGCCAGAAGCAAGCAGACAGCTTAGTTGAATGTTGTGAGGAGATTTGAAATAACCCGTTAATGTAAAGCGTGTTTATCGATGTATTTGATTGTGCCACGACACAGCATTATAATTTGAAAACAACCATCACGACAATGATCTAAAATATATGTCTCTACTAGAAAATAAAATTTGTTTATAAAAAGCTGTTTAAAGTTAGCATTACAATGCATCATGGGTCAACTTACAGCGTGTGAATTTCTGTGCCACTGAGGAAGATTCTGCTTTATATTTTCGGCAAACGTGTGAATCAAGCTTTGGTTAAAATCTGCAATCAGCGCTTGTGAGAGGAATGAGTTACAAAGTAACCTTGTATTCATACAGCCACCCTTTGGAACTTTTCCTGGCATCATCACCAAGCTTAAAACGCGAGTTTTACAGCTATCTGAATATTTGGAACCGCACTCTACAAATAGCCAAATAGTACTGTCCAGGGTAAATCTTGGTGAGCCACGGCAGAGACATTTCCCATCATAATGAAAAATAATGCAATCCTCGGTGTTTTGAGACTAGCCGGGTTACCTCTACAAGGGGAACACAGAGGAAATGAAAGAGGTGGCCAGCTTCAAGATATTGTACCATCACTACGTGTGATGTAGAGAGGAGCTTTTAAACGTACTCGTATAAGAGCATTTTAAGCAATAACAGCAAGCGATTCACTCCTGATTTGAGAAATATCTAGCTGTTTATTGAAATCAGAACAACACTCAGTAAGCTGATGTAACTTATAATTTTATAATTACATTCTACACTTCGGTGACCGCGTGGTATAATGCGCTAATTTGGTTGTTGCACTAGACTGCCGAAGACTGGGAGATCAGGGTTCGATTCCAGATGGGTTCACTGAGGGTTATTTTCCTAAATGTATTTCCAGCTTCCAAGCAAATTCGGGTGCATTTCCTCTCAATTAAGCCTTCGTTGTCCCTAATCTATTAGTGTAATTATTACATAGGCGTATAACCTGTACCGGTAACAAGAAGCGGTGCTGAGTATATATTTTTATAATGACATTTTAATTATGATCTTTGTCCTTTTATTTGTGTATATTTTTATTGCATATTTCTTCAGCTTTAAATGAATAGTTAAATGTATATTTTTGCCAGTTTTTTATGCATATAAATTCACAACCAAGTTATTAGTTTAAATTTCTTAATAATATTTTGGAATAATTAAAATTGTAAATAAAAGAATTTACATACTTACAATGGTCATTGGTATCGAACACTTGCCATCAATCAACCAACTATAAGCCATGTTTGTAAGCGGCATTCAACTATTAGTAGAAAATACAATGCGTCGCCTAGTGTGGCACTGTATCTCCAAGTGGGAGGATAGACCAAGGCCTGTTGATCTCGCGGCAATTTTAAGTCGAGCACGTAAGAAACCTACATCGTCATCACCAGTGGCGGCTCGTGTATAGGCACTGCGGAACTGCAGTACCCCCCATTTCCACTTGATATTATCGATAGCATTTAATATAACGAGTCCTTTTTTCTTTAATTCTTTCTTTATTTTTGTAGTATAATATATATATTCCTTAAGCTTAATGTCAGTACTTCAGCAGCCATCCCCCAGTTTATGAAAAAAGATACAAACATCTTTGTATGGAACTGTGCGCTTCACAGTGCCAGTGACGTGGTGTTTGACTGTTGTGCGCATGCGCACATAGGAGGGGGCGGGGGGGGGGGAGGCAGGACTGCCAGGTAGAGAGAGCACTGTTGCTCTCGCAGTGCCGGCTCTGGCGTGATGGTGGAAGGAAGTTTTATTTACTCAGCGTGTTTTGTGCTTAAATCCGTGTACCATATTTTTGAATGTGATAAAGTGTATAAGAGTGTAGAATTAGATTATTATTCTGCTTCCAGCTATTCTATTTGATTAATTTTTTTTTCAGTTATTTAATTAACAGAAAGACTAAATGCGCTTGCAGTACTTTCAATGGAAAAAAAATTCCTCAATTGTCATCCAGAGATCAAGGAGAAAATTATTGAAACTTTTACGCAAATTATAATAAGAAGAATGGATTTCATTTTTAAATGAATAGATCAAGCTTGAACTGTAACAATTTAAGTTAAAGTAAGTAAAAAGGTTTTTTTGAAAAGATTTTATCAAGTTCCTGAGAACATTTTCTTTTTATACATGTATTTTTCCTTTTGCACAGTTTAAAACAAAAGCTACATTTACTGGAGCAGCACCCCCACTAATTTTAGCTATGAGCCGCCACTGGTCATCATAATTCGATCTTTGAGTCTTTTAAACGCACAAATATACCAAGTACTCTCAAATAATATTTGAGTGTGACCAAAATAACCTTGATATAGGTAATAATAGGGTATGTTATAAGAATTTAAATAATAATAATATTTAGCACCGCGTCTTACTACCCGTTCGGGTTATACGCTTCAATGGATTAGGAATTGGGAAGGTTGAATTAGAGGAAGTGAACCCGCATTTGCGTGGAGGGAGAGTGGAAAACCATTTAGGAAAAACCAACCCCCAGTTCACCCGACCGAGATTCGAACCTCGATCCCCCCGTCCTCAGCAGTCGAGCTTAACATGACAAGCGTGTTAGCCAACTACGCCACCGAGGCGGGTAAAATTAAATAGTTTAATATAAAAATGTACATTTCATTTATTCTGGAGTTTTTTCTTCTATATAGTTGAGGACATTAGTATTTTAGAAACGCTTGAATCAAATGAATACATATAAGAATAGTTAGTAAAAATCAAACTAGATCACAGGATCTTTGACCAGTTTGTAAGTCGTTCGGGGCTCAAAAAGGTTTCCGACCCCTTATATAGGCTATCGTGAGATGACGATACGTCGCCGAGAAGGACGAGCTATTTGCTACAATTTTTTAGCAAAGTTTATCTATACATTGAATTTAGGACACTAAGTATGAATTGAAGTGGTCCAATTGATTCTAGAGGTTGTCTAACAGCGTTTGGGTGGAAGGAGAGTGGGAAACCATTTATGGAAAACCACCCTCAGTAGACTCGACTGAGACTCCTACCCCGATCTCCCCATCATCAGCAGGCCAGTATAACATTAGAGTGACGCCTTAGGGCTTAGTTAGACCATTCAGCCACTGGAGCGGTGAGGCGTTAGATCCTCTATCCAGGAAAACTTCTCAAATATTTTATTTCAGCTTTTCGTTGGATTTATAAACGAAATGTAATGCAATGCAAAACATTATTAAATTCATACCAGTGGTCATTTGGACTAATGCATCGAACTCGTCTGGTCTGATGGTAACGAGGAGGTCGGGGTTCAAATCCTTTCCGAGTGTATGGAGGTTTTTTTCTCCCGAAATGGCTTCCCGCTTTCTCTCTAGTAGACCTGTTCTAAATTCTAATTTCCTCGTCCCTACCTTATTAATGAAAATAGTCCTGATGGATAGTAAGACGTGGGTGTTGAGTTCCTTAAAAGTTTACCTCAATCAACCTGTGCCCTTAAAATTAGTTTAAGTTGCGAATGGGTGGCAATATACATAGCACAAAAGAAAACAAGAAACTAGGTGGAATCGAACCCAGGCCTTAAAAAGCCAGCGCCAGTCGTGATGACCGCGCATGCTCAACCTGGCCTGCGCAACTCATTACATGGAGATAGTCATCTTCAGTCCAGAGCGATGCGATGACGTAGATGGAACAAGTCGTTGCCATCTTCGTCTTTAAAAGAAAATCTTAATTATGTTTGTAACGTGAAGACCGAGAAGGAAAAAAAATTGATGTCCCGACATTGCGACCTTATTTGTATGCGGCATTAGTTCCGTGACCACATCAACACACAAGTCAGCAACTGATATTTCATTTACATATTGTAGAGCGTACACGCCTCTTTAAACATGTTTATAACCGCACTGTTTACGGGAAGGTCGGGGTTCGGAACCCAGACACTAGGGTAGCCTTTCCAAAATGATTTCCCATCTTCCCTCCACAATATGTGGATACGTTACATCTAAATTTTATCTCAAGATGCGGATCGGTAGTAAGATGCATGGTACGGATGTTAATACTGCGGTCTTTCATACATTCTACATACTAATGTGGGCGCACTAAATTAACCCTGCCCACCTATTTTCTTTAAATTAAGTCGTTAATATCCATAATGCTAAACGCATTATTAAACACTAATTTCCAAACGCTTTTCTTTGAGGTTTTTGCCAGCAATGTTTGTTGATCGATGATTTTCAACTATCATTGCTTGAGCTTCAATGAAACACACATATATATATGATTTGTTTGAGTTAATATTGACTTTTGTATTAAATTTTTTTTAATGCACTTCAGTTCAGTAGCATTATGTTTGGGTAGAGGAGCAGGACGTTTAGCAAAAAGTTACAAGCTCTTTGGAAGGATACTCACCAATATATATTTTTTATTCATGAAAAACATGGTGTAATGTAGTAAGGAAACGAACTATCAATACAAGAGTCGAATTCAATATAAAAATATAAATATACAACCAATGAATATTGAAACTTTGATGTTTAACAAATATAGTGTAACAAATGTGAGTATGGAAGACTTAGATATATATGACTAGATTAAAGATAAAATAAAAATAAAAATTATTATGACATTATAAAAGTAAGACTATCTTACATAAAATACATATAACAAATAACATTTTAAAATAATAAATTAAAACATAATAGTTTAAGTCAATAGATGAGTAAGAAAATGTAAATTGATAATATTATGGTTGCTAATTTGTTGGATGCTAAAGATTGGAGAATAAATTATAGAATTGAAGTTTATATTTTTTAATACTGAATTCTTATCTGATTTGAATGCCCTTGTTCCTTTTTTCTTTCAAGCTGGTATGAATCAGCTCAAAGTTTCGACATGTTTCGGCGTAACAAATGACGCCATCATCAGGCAGTTAACGCCTTATTAATATGAGTCCGTCTGTCATGAAGAACGGAACTGACTGAAGATCAGTTCCGTTCTTCATGACAGACGGACTCATATTAATAAGGCGTTAACTGCCTGATGATGGCGTCATTTGTTACGCCGAAACATGTCGCAACTTTGAGCTGATTCATACCAGCTTGAAAGAAAAAAGGAACAAGGGCATTCAAATCAGATAAGAATTCAGTATTAAAAAATATAAACTTCAATTCTATAATTTATTCTCCAATCTTTAGCATCCAACAAATTAGCAACCATAATATTATCAATTTACATTTTCTTACTCATCTATTGACTTAAACTATTATGTTTTAATTTATTATTTTAAAATGTTATTTGTTATATGTATTTTATGTAAGATAGTCTTACTTTTATAATGTCATAATAATTTTTATTTTTATTTTATCTTTAATCTAGTCATATATATCTAAGTCTTCCATACTCACATTTGTTACACTATATTTGTTAAACATCAAAGTTTCAATATTCATTGGTTGTATATTTATATTTTTATATTGAATTCGACTCTTGTATTGATATATTTTTTAATTTGGTTGTCCCTAAGAGCTATTTAGAAAGGCCTCCTGGACTAAAAAATAATTATAATCCTTTAAAAGCTTTTTTTAGTATTGCGTCTTACTTCGCGTTCAGGTTGAGAAAGGTTAAATTTAGAGGAAATGTACCAGCATTTACGTATAGAGTAAAATCATTCAGAATAATCACCCTCGCTACGTCTGAGCGTGATTCGCACCTCGTTATCTCCGCAATAGGTAATTACGAGAGTAACTGACGCCATAAACCATTCGACCACCTAAGCGTGTTTTTTACAATCTATTTGAACCAAATTTCAGAAAAATGAATATCTCAAGAAATGGTAGTCCTTGCCCGGGTTTCTATCAACAATTGTATTCCTTTATAATTTAATCGGAGTGATATTCGCCTGGGAAATGTTTGAAAATAGGATGACTCTGAAAGCTATTTGATGTTTGATGCAAGGTCATTTTTCAGCTTGATATCCAAGAATATCAGAGGGGAGTGAAATACATCTAGAGGGGGCACATCTTTACCCACATCTGTTGTTCCAACACCACTGCTTCTTTAATTTATTTTTAAGGAAAATAATTTATTTTTATTATAAAACATTAATATTTTTTATTCTGTAACATTTATATCTAGTCCTACACAGTTGTTAGCTCTACTAACTCTAAAGAAGAGTGAACTTGAGTCAATACGAATGGTCTGTGTGTCCCTAACCAGGTGTGCGCCATGTTGAAATCAGTGTCGCCCCAGCTTTCCCCTTCTGGTGCTGGTAGCAGAGTCATCAGGATAAGTCTGGACCAAGAACAAACCCTGGAGGCGCAGTTTAGCCGGATCAAGAACCCACACCCTACAGACCTGGTACTACTAGCCGCCGAGACTGGCTTGGACGAGCGGGATGTGCAGGTGATAGTCAAGGCCAGGATATTATGGACATCTCATGGCTTCATTGCAAACTTCAGTTTTGTACTGAACAAGATATAAACATGTTTTGAGAATACTTGAGGTGTGTCCACACCTCAGCAACATTGTTGGCAACAAATCGTGTTGATGTCGACAACATTTTTCTTCAACAAGGCGTCTAGACTAAATCAACATTGTTGTCAGAACATATTTGGGTAAAGGATGCTGAGAAAGTAAGGTGAACTGAGGAAAATGTTGTAATTTTTAGTGTGCCTCCAGCTAGACGTCGATTTTCGGTCCGTCCTTCTCTACAGTCTCGCCAAAGGTATGCTGGAAAAGATTTATTGTGGCATCTAAATTGTGATGACTATGGACTTTTAATAGGTGAACTAATATTATCAGGTAGTTTTAAGAATTTTACAAGTACAGATTTTGAGTTTCTTCTCAAGAACATTGGGAGGAAAATAAGCAAGCAACACTAACTACAGGGAGTTTATTCCTGCCACAGGAAGGTTGAACATTACCCTGAGATTTCTAGCTAAAGAAACTCTTATCGAAGTTTGTCATATCTCTTCAAAATATAGAAACAATCTATATCTACAACCTTGTCAGGTGGAGCCTCTGCAAACTAAATGCTGATTACTTTGTTGACAACCATGTTTCTCCAGTATAGATGTGCCTCAACAATGCCTCCAATATGTTACCAGCATTTATTTGATGTCTACCACTCACTGACGGGAAACTGTCAAAATGTTGCCAACACTCCCTAACATGAATGTTGTGAATACTTAGAACTGTTTTTCCACATTTTTGTTGACAATGTTGATACAGTGTAGATGCAACTCAACAGTGCCGCTAACATTTCTTTGAGGTCTACCGCTCAATGATGGGAAACTGTCAATATGTTGCCAACACTTCCCAACATGAATGTTGTCAACAATGTTGCTGCGGTGTGGACGCAACTTTATAGCAATATAAAAAAATCAACACAAGTCAATTTTCTAGTGAACTCCTACCTTGGAATAATTAGCATTATACACTCTTGCATATGCATATTTTGAATAACTTTATAATTTAAAAAATCCTAGTAAAATATGTATAATATCATTTGTAAGATCATGTTTGATTTCAATTTTAGTGTGTTAAGAGCTTTACACATTGTTTGGCAACATATTAATTTTTGTTAGATAATACAAAGTGTAAAAAAACCTACTGTACAACATTTTTTAATAAGCCGCAGTGGTTTTAAAAAAATATATTTCCATATTAATTTTCAATAAAATTAAATTTAGATATAGACTCACCTTTGTTACTGGAGCTACATTGTCAATAAATGGTAGGCCTACTCCTGCTTGATCAACAGTTACCCTTTTGGTTAAATTTAATTTAAAATAATTATAGAATAATTTACATGAGGACAGAGGTTTTATTGGTCTTAAATATATAGAAATAAAGCTACATTTTTACTAGTTGATTTTTCTTTTTTTTTTTTTTAAAAAAAGGTTGTTTGTATTTTCTTAGTAAGATTTATGTGATAGGCTCTAGCGGAATTTAAATGAGTTGCTTGAAAAAACTATAATTTTTAAAAACTATAAGAATACATACATCCCTTAATGTGTGGATTTATGTTTGTTGATAAAGTTTTCCACAAAATATGCTGCTTAAGGCTGCATGCGGCCAGTGGGCCACCATTTGGACAGTCCTGGACTAGGCTATCAATGAGGGGGAGATTAAAGTTCGATACCAGTCGGGTGCACCAAGGTTTTTTACCTAAGTAGCTTCCCACTCTTCCTTTAAAATAAACCATCCTAATCCCTAATATATTAGTGTAATTAGTACATAGGTGTACAACCT
>CABFVZ010004022.1:30320-40701 GCA_902151445.1 Timema monikensis
ACACATCGCCTCGCCACGTGGAGGAAAGAGCAAGGCCTATCAACCAATATGGCTTCCCCCAACTGCTATTAAAAATAAATCTGTGCCCTCTTGAAAATGAAACTCTAATATAATTCATCCGATTTGGTGTTGATACGTTAAAACTTCAATATTATCTGCAGACAAACATCAAAATCATAACATTTCAACAAGTTGGAAGTAAAGGATTTTAAAATATTTTATTAGTCCAGATAAAAAGTCAATTATATCAACCAATAATAAGTGTAGATAGTTAAAAAGGCTATATACTAATTTATTAAAAGTGGTTTTCATATATTATACATGACTATGATTTATACTAAGTATACTTTATTAGATTTTGACATTACTAAGTGTATTAGTATATATTAGAAAATAAGAATGATTAAAAGTAATTATTTATAATTATAATGTAATAATTACAATCATAATTCATTATCTATGTGCTTACTCAAAATTTGCATATTTAATTCTGCAAATGTATAAAACATATATTTAAAAAATGTATAATTAAATTTAAAATAATTTAAACAATAAAGAAAAATAATTTGGTATTCAAAATACATTAAATAAATTCCTTGTTTTTGGTAAAAACAATGGCATCTTGCTTTTGAATAGTAATGGCTAAAATTTAAGATCAAATAAATTAAATTGATCACTATTTTTATTGGTGTGCATATTATATTAAGCGAGTTTTCACAAATGCCTTGGTTACGTTTTGGTGTTGAGTGTTGTTGACCAAGTGGTTCTGACCAAGGTGAAGTGTGAAAAAGACTATGAGTCGTTTTTCATAAACAAAAATGGCATTGGGGTAAAGTAGATATGACAGCTGGTAGGTTAATTTATGTAAACCTAAATTGACTGCAAATTGACATAAGATGTGCTGTTTAATTTTATTACTAGCTCGATACTTATTTTGACTAAGCCTGAAATATAAATACAACATACCATGCAAAATATATCTTCCCAAAAATAACTTAAAGAAAACATGATGTATGTATGAAAAAGTAAATAAGCCTAGATCATAAAAACTATATTTCTTTTGTCCATAACTAAACGGTTTTTAAGAACCTATCACAAATACTAACAAACATATATATTTTTCATGGACTACTTAGAAATATGAAATTGATTGTTATGCTCTTTGATGGACAACCCCTCTTTTATTAATGTTTCTATAACAGTGTATACATCTCTATTTTAAAATTAAAGAGAGAGGAAGTCTGTGTGGTGCACCTTACCAATTTTTTCTACAAATGAAATAGATTATTAACATAGTTGCTGAAAGAATTGAGATTATAAACAGTCACCGGAGGAAAATTTTGGGATATTCTTTCAAAACTAGCTATTTCCCAATCCGAAACTCTAAACAAATGCTTAATACTGACTTAATAGCATACTCTTGATTTTGAAGTCTCATTTCAAACCCCTGTCAGATATAAAATAAGGTGAAACATTCACATGGAATTTGAGTTGGTAAAAAATGGCTCTATATTAGAATTCAAAATCTAGTTAGGTAATTTTATATAACGATGTGGTATTTATTATAAGGTAATAAACACAAAGTTGTGTTTAGAAATGTGAATATTGTGTGTAAATATACAAAGAATTGATACTATTTTTAAACTTAATGGATTCATCTTTTAATTGATTTGATCAAAATCAAGCTAAAATGTTGTAAACACTTTCTAAAATTCTTAACACATAATTGTTGTAGAATTTTAAAAGTACTAAACAAGACAATTAAACTACGATTATTTCTACATGGTATACTTATATTTTTTTTTTCTTTTCAATACTTGGTTGAAATTTGTTTTAGAGCTATAATATTGCTTATTGGTGGTTCAGAACCAGTTATAACTATGGGGTGAGCTTAACAACCAAGCTCCAGACCAGTAATTTAACACTTAACTGAATGATGATTGTTATAATGAATGGATTAAAAGAAAGAGTGTTAACATTTAGTGATTTGTATTTTTCATTATTCCATTGTATTTATATTTCTTTTTGTGTCCATACTCTTTTCCAACATTAGTATTAGAGATTCAAAATTAAATTGGAGATTCATTCGGTTTAGTGAAAGAGTGGACTCAACCCAACACTAATTATTTTACTCATATTACTTTTCACTTCTAAGAAATTTGTCGATTTTATAAGTCACCTTTGAGAGGTTTTTCTGAGGTTTTCTACTATTAGCATTTAAAAAGTCAAGATAAATTTGATTTGAGAAAAGTGTGTATGTTCTGGATGTTTTTCTGTATCAAACTGCTGTAAATGAGACAAGAAGAATTACTAACAGTGATGTAAAAAATAAAGAAGTTTTGCTAGCTACAGTTTAGGACCATAGATTTAAGCTTGTAGGTTTCTCAGTTATTCATGTGCATGCATTTTAAACAAATACAAAAAAAAAAAACACTAAAAAGTATAAATGTTAAGAAAATACCTATCCTAACATGTTTTATTTGCGCAAGATTACTAAAGCACAAAGTTCATTTTGAGTACATTTACAATTTGTCAGAGTACTTAATTTAAACTGCATAAAAAAACTAGTTATGAACACAATAAGAAATTAACAACTTTGACTATTGCTTTTTCACTTGAGAACTAAGAATCAAGGTATCAAAAATCGCATTAACCCCATGTGAGACAACAATGTGTCACACGAGCGATATTAGTGGATTTCCAAAGAGCTACACAGCGTATAGGACACGTTCCACGACATTGCCACTTTAAATAGGGTTTTCTGGATATGCATTGTACTGATTAAAGTAGGGTATAAAGCTGTGTGTTTGTGTATGTGTGTGTCTACATACAGGTACACACATGATATTGTGACATTTACTTACAAAACAAATTTGAAACTGTTAAATATGGCTGGTACTAGTGAAATTATATAACAAAGCTGTGAGGCATCTTCACATTACTCCAATTTTGAGAATGAGAATGTGTTAAATAGGTGAAAAATACTGTGGTTCAAAAAATTAATTTTTTTATAGTATTAGAGTGTTTGAAGTTAGATTTATTCAGCTTAAGAGGGAAAATTTGTTTTCAAATTACAGTAGTCTCAAATGTTCCAAAGTTCTGTATAGTTAAAGGTTCCATATGCACAGGGGTGCATGAAATATATTTGGGGGGAGGGGGGTGAACCAGGTTTTTCCCAACTCTTAAGCATTTTGAAAGTGTAAGAAGGTCAATGTTTAGAACCTGGGGGAGAAGGAGGGGAGGCGAAGGAGGCTCCCAAATTTTCTTTTAGTTTGGGATGATAATCAAGCCTTGAACCAAGCTTTTAGGCAATTGTATTTATTTATTTGCAAGGCCGTAGCCAGCCAATAATCTCAAGGGGGGTGGGCGGTAGGCACATCTCTCAATTGCCGGAAGTTAGAAATAATTCTAATTGATAAACAGTTCTAGAAGCTATCTGAAGTGGGTTTTTTATGGCAACACAATCCCCTAACTACTGAAGGCTAGAAAAAATTCTGAATATTAAACACCTCTAGTAGCCGTCTGAAGTGCTTTTTATGGTAACACAGCCCCCTAATTTGTACTTGTATCTTAATTTTGATATTGTTTGAACCATAAATAAAGACATTTTGTTCATACAATTTCGGGGGTGGTTTGACCCACCCACCTCGGCAACAGTCTTGTTTATTTGTTCATACTGGATTTTTAAAGCTACAAGGTTTTTTCAGTGCAACTTGAATTATTCTTTATTTCAGTTTACCTGCATCTGAGCTAAAGTCTGTTCAGCGTAGGAATTGTTTTCTGAAAGGCCTTTTTCCCTACCAGAAATCTATTATATAGTAGGATATTGGCAGGAAAAAACCTTTCAGAGAGTAATTCCTACCGTTAATGGAGTTTAATATATAATTGTTGTTTACACTGAATATTTTCGACAACTTAATGTCAAAACAATGGACATTTATACTCATTCAGCCTACTAAGTTAACAATAAAATTAACAAGGTGGTATGGATGGTTAGAAATAATAAAAGGCATAAGCCTATTTTATTTAAAGGGAATTCTTGAAACTTTAGTTAAGTGATTAAAAATAGAAGGATATTATATTTCTTTATAATGAGTTGTTAACAATTTATTCACTTCAGAATAAGGAGGTCTAATTACTAATTATCAGTTTCAGATAAATTTAGTAAATCTTTTATGATTAAAATACCTAGCTAAACATGTAAACATTAAGCTAGAGCCTATTTTGGTTATTTCCAGTCTTGGCTGCAATATTTCATAGGCCTACAACTTACATTAATGTGGATAGTAATTACTACTGTATGTACGATTCAATTTAAATATGATTACATTATTAAAGTTTGTTGAGGCATCTTAAACAGATTAGGCCTACCTTTTTATTGTCTTGTCAACTGGTTTGTCCAAGTGTATTACCCTAATATAGTATAGATGATAAAGGTTGAGTTATAGAATAAAAGTAATCAGATTTGTGTAGAGGGAGAGTGGGAAAACCTTTAGGAAAATAAAACCACTCACCACTCTCAGCTAGGATCCAAATCCCAACCTCTTCGCCACCGGAAAATTGGTCAATGTTTCCCCATGAGGTGGGTAAACAGACTATCACCCCAAATATGTTGAAGCCTAACTAAGCTCCAACTACTATAAAACTTACAAACAATTAATCTTAATATTAGAATGTCCCTATTATCAATGCGTTGATGGTGAATAATAATGCATTTTGATAGTGTTATATTTCAAAGAAAATATTAATTTAACATTCAGTGTAAGCGTACCATCTTTACTCTTGGCCTACATTATGATATTGACCTATTTAAAATTAGATTATGTGAAACATACACAAACATTTTTTGAGATTTTTATATAGGGCTAGTGGGATGGCAAGTTTAAATCGGGTAACACAAAACACCTACTAAATTAAAAAACCTAGCATACATAACCTCATAATGCAAACCAAAGGACAAGTAAAATGTGTGCGCAACTTAGCATCACTCTACTAGGAAAATATTTGCGCTCGCAAGGACTTTTCTTTCACAAATTGGTTGGACATAATAACTTTTGACGGAAAGTCTAGCGTCTTGCAAATTTGTTTTGCGTTGTGGTCATAATAGCCCTGCTGACCCGAATTAAAATCCTTACTTCACCTTCACAAACAAACTAAAAGAGCATGACATTAAAACCCACATGTCCAATAATGCTTGTTTTAATTATTATAAATTGCTTATAATGATTATATGCTACTAATGTGTAGTAAAACACAATCAACAGGCCAGGGGTTAGGGGATGATTTTATATTACGCTAGCAGCATTACAAGGCTGCCACAGTAAACAAGTGAGCAAGAAGCTATCAGAATGGAATAGCCAAAAGGAACCTAAGCAGTAACTAGATCGTTTTTAGCAATTTAACAACTTACGTTTCTATTAGAATTCTGCATCTTCTTATAATCATTAAAATCCTTGAAAAAGTAAATATAAAGCTAAAACCTCTCTATTGTGACCCCGTCCAAAACACGCTGCGACCCCCAAGTTGGAAACCACTGCTTTATTAAATTGGAAGCAATATTTAACTAGTAGGCTCCTGGAGATTTAGAACTCGCTCTTCACTTCATAAAAAAATGGCATTGATCAATATGTCTACAGTATTTTGATACCTGTCTACCAATAAACTATTCAAAACATATTGTAATCTAGTGTGTGAGGGTAAAGGGGCTTCCCCTGACATTTATTAAATAACTTATAGCAAATTCGAAATTAGCACGCTAAACAACATGGTCATACAAAACTTCATGCAAATCGAACACTAAATAACGAATTAAAAAATGTATCCCAGATTTGGAAATGTCAAAGGGTGGAAAAAAAACTTAATTTTTTGTTTAATGTAGACAACTTAATCAAATGAAAAATTATAAGAGTTGTACAATGTAACACAGCCCTATTACTCCTCTTCCTTCATTGTTGCTTTGAGCCTATTTAAATTGCTTTCATGAAAGCCAATTTTAATAAACAATGTAATAAGATACATTAGTTCAATTCAAACTAGTATGAATACTTGATAGAAAAAATAGTATGTATTTCAGAAGTCAAACATTAACACTAACTTAATGCCTTCAAAATTTAATAAAACCCTAATTAAAGCATTGGCTTTACAGCATATGATAATTTGAATAATAAAACTGTGACAGTCTAGCAGCTGAAAGTCACAACTAAAAACACTAAACCATAAATAAAACATTGGCTGACAATGCTGCCACTCCAAGCATTGCTGGCTGAGTTAAATTTTGCTACTGGGCAGCTCATGTTCCCTTATGATTTGTTTCCATACCACATTCGGCATATACTCACCGGCCGTTGTCTCTGCCTACTGAAAATGGTGATACTAAACTACTTGATTAACTAATCTTTATACAATATACTAAACAAGGAATCTCCTTAAAATGTTTGACGATTTTTGAAGTTGGGATTTTTTGTAGACTAGGGATCAACAGTTGGGAAATTTTAAATTTGTCTGTACAAGTCTGTGGTTAAGGACTTTCATAATAGAAAGTAATTGGGTACAGAATAAGCCTAAAATTTCTCAACTCCAGATCTCAAATCTCACAAAAATCGCAACTTTCAAACTTTTAACCAACATTGGAGGGGGAGAAGGGGGTAACACCCTCAACCCCCTGCACCCCCATGACACCCCTGCATACACATCATTTTACATAGCACTGTTATAAGTACTAATGATGACATTAAAAAGAAATTATGTTGAAAGCTTGACCTTTATAAAATGACTTCCTGGATGTTAAGATTTCGCCCATACAGAGATTCAAAAAAGAAAATGAAAAACATTTGATTATTCTCATTTTTTTTTTGTTATTATAAGTAGTTAGAACTTTCGATAGTTCAAAGGTGGGTCTGGTCTCGTTCAATTTGAACTATTGTGACACTACTGCACTACACAAAAGCATGCACTTGAACACAGAAGAACAAAAGCAAATACAAAAGAAAAATTCCAAACAAAGTAAATAATTTATTCAAAATCTTATAACAAGTATAAAAATAGTGCACAATATTTTATTATGGATATATTGATGTTTTAAGTAAAATGAGATTATATTGTATTAATAAAACTAAATGATTAAGCACAGTTAAAATCTTATATTAATTTGATGACACAATAAAACATAAATAGGCATCTTTTTGTTCAAGCCACCACATAAAATGTTAAAGTAAAAAGAGTACATTAACTTTCAGAAAAAGTTGTAGTTTCACTCACAAAAAATTAATAAAAATAAGCAATAAGGCCTTCAATAAATCATTACTTAAAGTATATTAATGTTCAAGAGAAATTGATGTTTTAATATGACTTAAGTATAATCAGTAAGCTAAGGCATAGGTTAAAATTAGTAATGAGTGGTTGTATGGCTAAGTATATATTATATATAAACCTTAAGTGTTTACAAAAAAAAGGAAAATTGTAGTATTATGGTAGGAAGAACAGTATATGACAATTACAAAAGTTACTTTATTATTCTCAAATAGTCGTACACCGAGCACCAATCATTTATTGATAAATATTATCAATAATTATAATATATTACTCTTAAGTAAAGAAGTAGGATATCAATGTTAAATGAAAAAAAAAAGTGTTTTATAAATCTTACTTCCTGCCAGAATCCTACTAAAGCCGAGCTTAACAAATTAAACAATAATTATAATTTAACATGAGTATGTAACAGAAGAATCCCTTTCATAATATTAAATTAAACACAATAGGAAAAATATTTTTTTGTGTTCTTATCTATGTTATCCATTAGGCTTATGAAAATATTTCCATAACGCACGGATGGCAAAACTTCTACGACAAGTGTGGCACTTAACGATTGGCTGAATTTTGAGCTAGTCCAGTGTGCCAACTTTTATTTACATATTTTAATGGGTATTTAAAAATCAAAACATGTTGAATATTATGAAATGTAATGAATAACTCAAATTAAATTTTAAATATTATCTTAATTCTTAATGCCTAAATTTTAAAGAAGGAAAATTGATTAAATTGTCAAAGTGTCTTATAGAAAAATTATCTCATAAAATTAAAATTAAAACATTGAAAAACACCTTAGAGGAAAAATACAATAAATTTATATGAATATTAAAATAAAAAACTTACATAATCTTTTCCATATGTTGTAGGTTGCTAACTAAGATATTTCTCGTCAGTTCATTACTTGTCTTCAACAGCACACAAGATGAATTCTAACCCTTGACTTCACAAAGTTCATTATGACATGGGAATAACACGGCTGTAGAGATATTAATGACTTCATACAATTATAACAAAATAGGAAAAGTTTTATTCAGTGTTCATTCTTTTCATGTTGACATACCACTGAAATAATTGTGTACGCTGAACACCCGGACACATGTGCGTCATAGATTTGCCATCCCTGCCTTAGAGAAATATTTATATACTGTAGCACAAGCCATTAAGGAAAAATCTCCGCATGGTAGCCTAGCAAATAACAGTTATTAATTTTAAAATGACCAAAATACATTATGCAATACCAAAATAAAATTTTACTTTAATACAAAATACATTTTAAAATTATAATAAATAAACAAATAAGACATAACTAATAATAGAAAATTAATTTCTACAATTAAATATAAATGTTTTATACATATAAAATACTCTAGATACCCAAGATAAAATATTTATAAATGGTATGAACAATGACTTGAGAGTTAAAGCAGTGTTACAGCTGTCAACATATATTATCTGTATGGTCAACCCTTGTGAATATGTCTAATTAAGAAAATAATAGAAGTCATGTAATATGGGTTAAGGTATTGTGTAATCAAGTGATTTACAACTTTTCTCTAATTGTTGACAACTTCAAAATAAATACAAAAAATGCGAACTACCCTTAAAACATGTGTCTTAACCTTAAAAACATAATTTTTGTGGTGGCCTCTAATCAAGAATACAAGAGATATGTATGCATGAGACATGTTAATACAGATGTTATATTAATAAAAGTTGGTTTCAGTTTTAGTCTTATTATTGTAAATATATTTATATATGCTTAGTGTATCTTTTATTAACTATTTTATAAATAAAGATTAAGATAAATACATATTTACATGCAAAAACAATTTTACAAAAAATAAAATTTTTGTTGCAATAAATTATGGAAAGTTAAAAATTGATAGTGCATAGGCACCACTTATTATGGTTAGTAATCAATGGTGTAAATAGCTAAAGTGTTTCTTGATTTCACAAGGCTGAAGATCCATTTCTCCAAGATAATGTTCAACCTGGATTTAGGGATGTTAAAATATAGGTAAATTTATCTTTTCAGCAAACGTATATGTAATGACTAATGACATGTGATGCGCAGTTGTGTGTGCGCAGTGAAAGTAATACTGTTGTGTGTGTGTGTGTGTGTGTGTGTGTGTGTGGGTGGGGGGGGGATTGAGGAGAGTTAGTAGTCAAATGAATGTTGCCACACACGTACACTTAAGTTGTCTATTGTACGAGTAGTATAAATTGCTTGTTTGTTACAAATAAACTGTATAGATTGCTTGTTCGTTATAATTTAACATGGTAGCAGTCCGTGGTTTATAAAAAAAGATAACCCTAAGATGGCGGATGAAAAGAGAATTCCGGTTTTTGACAGTAAGGACTACGAGTGTTGGAAAAAGCGAATCACATTGATTTTAAAGTTAAAGAAATGTGGAGAGGCAGTGAAGAGAGAAAAAATTATGACATAAAGAGGACGAGTGGAGTGAAAAGGACTTGAAGGCAATCAATGTGATTTACAGTGGTATTTCGAATGATCAGTTACAGTTTATAAAAGACAAAGAGACTGCGTATGAAATTATGAAAAAGTTTGACGAAATTTACTTAAAGAAATCTACTGCACTGCAAATTTGTTTACGAAATAGATTAGATAAATTGAGGTTAAAAGACTTTGAAGATCCAAGTGCCTTTTTTACTGAGTTTGAAAAGCTAGTGAACAAACTTAAAAGTGCAGGAGCTAATGTAAGTGAAAAAGAAAAACTGAGTTATATGATTAAAATGCTTCCAAATTCGTTAAGTTATGTTGGTGATTTAATTGATATACTAAAATTATTATTATTATTATTAGCACCGCGTCTTACTACCCGTTCGGGTTATACGTACTTACGCTAATTTGTAATGGTAGGGTGATTGTGAGATGAAATGAAGGACCTACAGTTTAACGTGGAATCTGAACCACGGTGGAGGCCTGGATATACTAAAAGAAAGTGATCAAACTGTTGAGTATGTAAAAAGTAAAATAAAAATGGTTGAATTAAAAGAAAAAGAGGAAGGAAGCAAAAACAGTTCAAGTGCATTTAAGGCTGAAAGAAAAAAA
>CABFVZ010004022.1:43674-59375 GCA_902151445.1 Timema monikensis
GAGCTTCTGACATTGTAGGAGTATGGGAGTTGTAATTTATCGTTTAGAACATGGGCAATTTTTTTAGCTATTTTATAGGCAGGGGCATTTTGGTAATTGACAAGTGGTCTTATTGGAATGTTAGGTTTATGAATTTTGGGTAGTGATGTGAAAATAGGGGCTTTTGGATTCATGTTGATAAATTTGTAGTTGTCTTTAGGATTGATGATTGAAGTGATTTGTTTTAATTTATTTTTTATAGTCTTTTGGAAGTTAGTGGTTGGGTCAGTTTTAAGTTCGACGATATCGTTACTATTGATGAAATCAAGAGTTTTGGAAATGTATTCTTTTTGATCTATTAGGACTATAATGTTACCTTTGTCAGCTTTGACATTGATGATTTTATTTGACTTGAGCTTCTTTTTAAGTTTTTTGACATCGGTAATTTCTTGGGTAGGGTTTTTGTTCTTTGAATTTTTGAGAATAATCTTTTGAAGTTGGTTGGAAATTAGATGTCGTGTATGTTCTTTAGATTCATGATCAATGTGTTGGATAGCATTTTCACTGTCAATGATGAGAGAATGTATTTTATTGGAAAGAGGTTCTGAGTGATAATTAAATTATTATATGTAGTGATCTAATATTCTCACAAGCTCGTTCCTTACATAATATTCTCAATCAATTTCTCCTTACTAAAGTTAATATGAATATAAATACAAAGATTTAAAGTTAACCTATAATAGAAATGTTAATGCAGAGATCTTAAACTGTTACGTAGATGCTGATTGGGCAGGAGATATTATTGACAGAAAATCAACGACAGGATATGTTATTATAATGTATGGAAATGTGATTTTTTGGAAATCTAAGAAACAAAGTAGTGTAACAAAATCATCCACATCAGCTGAGTGTGTTAGTGAATTAAAAGTTGTGAAAGATATTTTGCTAGGTTTTAATATTGAAGTTTGTGACCCGATAAAAATGTATGAAGATAATCTTGGTGCAATAAATATAGCTAAATATGGTAATTTTACAAAAAATACGAAGTGTATAGAGACACATTATCATTTTGTAAACAAGAGTTATGAGAAAGTGAGAAAGGAGAAATTGATATTGTCAAAATAGATTCTGATGAAAAAGTGGCTGATATTTTTACCAAGCCATTAGGTCGAAATAAGTTTGAAAAATTCAGACATGAAGTGAATGTGATATAAATTGGTTTATGATTAAGGTTGGACTGTAATATAAATTTAAGGAGGTGTATTAAAATATTGGTAGATTTATCTTTTCAGCAAATGTATATGTAATGACTAGTGACATGTGATGTGCAGGTGTGTGTGTGCAGTGAAAGTAATACTGTTGTGTGTGGGGGGGNGGGGGGGGGTATTGAGGAGAGTTAGTAGTCAAATGAATGTTGCCACACACGTACACTTAAGTTGTCTATTGTACGAGTAGTATAGATTGTTTGTTCGTTACAAATAAACTGTATAGATTGCTTGTTCATTATAATTTAACAAGGGAAATTAACAAAACACCACCCTCCCCCTTCACACTAACATCAGTTTTAAAATACAGTAGTATTGATTATGCTGAATATCGATAGTTCGAAGTAAGGATGAGCCTAGCTGACATCCTTTTACATGGATGAATAGATGGAAATTCAAGAATGTATTAGGAGGAATGAACAATACGAGGTCACGCAGCAAAACCATGATTGCTAGTAAAAGATATATAAAATACTTGATAGTTTTTAAAAAAACGGTAATAATAAATACAAATATTTATATTCACATAATTTCTTCTTTATTATGTAATCAAGGTATATATGAAGTATCTTTACTCTTAAAATATTAAGTCTTTACATTTTTCTTTCTCTATCAGGTAATTTGAGTTTTCAATCGTCTGAGATGGTCCTAGTCCCTTTTAATTCGAACTATCACAAATCTGCTATATAATGTATTTTATTTTTAAAATATTTTTAAAAATGGCTTTTTTTTAAGTTTATTTTATGTATATGTAACTTGAAAGACCCTAAAAAAATGTGATAGTGGTCAATAAATTATCCCACATTTTTTGTTAAATCTTAGCTGTAGGTATTACTTGCAAAATTTCAGAAAATTTTTTGCTAAACTAGTTGTTATTATCAACAAATTTTTTTAATATTCCCAGGCACATTGTACAGTAAAAAATTATAATGTTAAAATATTTAATCAAGTTTGAGTATAGCACAAAGCATATAATTTTTCAATGTTTGCCTGTTAAGAAAATTACAGGAAGGTTACATAATTGCATGGATAGCGTAATTACAGATCTTCAAATTCCTATCAATAATGCTAATTATCAAAGTCACAAAAGTATATTTGCAAGTATCAAATGTAAAAAAATATAACACAAACACGTTGCAAGGTCTGCTTCCATATTTTATTTCTGCCCACCAGCATAGAACGAAACTCAATAATCAAAAGTTTCACATGATGAAACTTAAGTCGGTGCATTAGGAAAGAGGTAAGTGCTTTGGAGTGTTAGTGCAGTGTTGGTATAATCTTAGGGCAGTATGAAAGAATGTGAAATTGAATTTCCATAGGAAGGGCCTTTTGGAAAATAAAATCACATTTTTTTTGGCCAAAGTTGGTAGCTTTTACTATTTTTGAGTATTATTTTATAGGTATCTATTAATAATATTCATCAAACATGACAGTTGCAGTTCATGTGACTTTACGTATGAATATGTGAAATAGATCTAGTGGTGAAATTTGCTTAATAGAAGTGCAGAGTCATTCCTCCAAGAAAAGGTGTCAAAGTGTGAGTAGTGCTTTAGTGGCAAGCTAAGGCTATACAGTTAAACCAGTTAGTACACTAGCACCAAAACAACACAAAGGATGGTATGCAAGAACAAAGCTGAGTGGACCAATAGTGTAAGGGAAGTCTTAGGGCTAGTTTCATAGTCAGACTTAGCACGCCTAATGTGTGATGGTGTACTAAATACAAGACGACACCTACCTAAATCAGAATGGAATGTGCAAGTTTCACATATGAAACTGGCTCACTTTATTTAGCTCGTCTTATATTTAGTATATTGTTGCACTTGAGGTGTACTAAGTATGACTATGAAACTTATCATTAGTGTTGTAGTGTGAAAGGAGTAGTAGTGTAATCATTGTGTGATTAGGCCAGTACTGCCGCAATGGTGTGTTCAGGGGCTTATTACTGTGCCTCTAGTGGTATGATGTCATTTCTTTAGAGAGGGAGGGTGTGGATTGTTAAAGATTAAGACTTTACACTGAACTTAGTCCAATGGAAACATAGTTTTTATCTATTCAAGATTTTCTAGTCGGTTAGCAAAGAAATATGCAAGCCACAACAGCTTTTAAAATGAAAATTTGCCATTCATTACATCATCAAATATAGAAATGTGTTATTTTTTTAGATTATAATTTTAATTCTTATTTTTTCTACACAAATACATACTAATGTAATAATATTCCTTGAATAATACATGAATATTTGAATTGTTAGTGTAAAACACAGATAATTGCTGCCATTTATCAGCTCCCACCGTCACTGTGCATATTTGCTTTCTGGCCAGATCAGAAACACCAACCAGCTGATTCTAGTGTTGCTTGTCTTCTAAATTATAATGTGATATTAAAAACCTGATGAAGTGAACTGTCCCTCATGAAAACTAATAAATTACATGTTAGTGTTATATGTGTTTACTAAAGGTCTTAAACTACTACAAACTTTACATGAGCTTACTTATGTTGATATTATTTTTACAATAAATACATTTTATAATAATAATGATTTGTTAACCTTTCATTAAAAGCCCAATTAACATAAACTTATTATAATCTTATAATTCCCCCTTAACTGTAACATGCAAAAAAATCATTAATTTGGCACTATTTTCAAGATATTTTTCATCTAAAGTTGTTTTATTTTAAATAAAATTAACTTTCTTTGTGAGATCAAAAAGGGGTCATCCTTAAATAATATAGGGTTTTGGGGAGTGGAGAGGGTGGAAGAAAGGGGTCCAGTGTTTTCTAGCATTTAATTACAGGGAAAGGGGACCGGGGAGTCAGAATCCATCTTATGTGAGGTTTAATTTTATTAGTTTTTATGGGGAGACAGAATCTAAGAGAGAGAAAAAAATCTTAACTATGAAATATCACTTATATTATTTTCATTTACTTACAGCAATTAAAGTATTCTAAAATTGTGTATCACTTACTTTTTTACCAATCCTTATATCTAAAAATAATGTATCAATTGAAATAATCTAATTTATCAAATCATAAAAAATACCCAAGATGGATGTGGTGAGTATGGGGGGTCGATGGAAAATCTTATGATCGCTTATGTATGTGAAGGAGAGAGGGTTGTCAGAACTATTTTTTATAAACTTACACATTATTTAAGGACAGCACCAAACAGGTGAAAGTAAAAAAGGAAAGAATGATATCTACAAAATGTTCAGAAAATTTTGTATTTCCAGAAGGAAAAAAACTCACTGTTGGCTTCTTAACATTCGGAGTTCCAAAAAGTTTCAATTTGATTTTCCAAAAAGATTAGCATTATTTAACAAGAATAATGCCAACAGCCATTAGTTTTGTTCAAATTTAAATAAATGTTACATGATTGAAATTAATTTAACATACTAAGTACATAATCTGAAGAAGAAAGCTTGCCAGAAGGAAGACAATCCAAAGAAAGTGATTATGACAATGTCAGAGCTGAAGAAATGGAGAAAGTACAGCTTAAAAATAAGATACGGTCAAGGGTGGTTTTATACTTGTAAAACTAATAAGTAAAGGCAAACATCCCCTAGCCTGCATCAAAGGGGCCGCACAAATCAGATTTATTTAGTGTAATGTGTCCACTGCATTCGAATTTCTCAACATCTATCCTTCAGTTTTATTGTGTCTTTTGTGTGTCCTAATATCTATACTCACATCACTGGCACAGGTGGTCGTTAGGATTTATGCTACTATAGTGGAATACTCTAGCTGCACCCTAGGAAGCTATCATTAATCTAACATCTGGTGCTGTTGTAACTAATCTAATTTTACTTTAAAGTATTATTTTTCTGATCAAAAATATGTTTTTTAAGTCTTTTTTGCTTTGCTTTTAAGCTTATCAAAGTTATTTTGATAAAATAATCAGTTATAGACTTGATTTGTGAGCACACTTAAATACATTTTAAAATTATTTCCAAAATGGCGGACTTTTACTAATAAAGTAGTGATGTGAGGGAGAAATAATAACTCACTCACATGCAGTAGTTTGTAAACTGGCGTACTAGACTGAAACATATATGTAGGTCACAAACAACTAAATTACAGCCTGAATTTCTATTGGTTATGAACAATGAATTTTGTGAATGACTGAACTTACAGATGTAGTCCACAACTAATGAACTAACTAAATGAGCTACTTCTTTCAGTGAACTAAATCACTTTGAATTGTTTCCAACTGTGCCCATCTCTAGACTAAATAAAGAGAATAAAGCTGGTAGTTCTGAATGTGGTGCAAATAATGGGGTGATTATGTATTATCCAGCATTCCAGATGACGTCATCTGCACGCACCACACAGAGCAGATTTTAATCCGTTTTCTGGAATTCTTATCAGCACTGCAGCCGTCTGTTGCATACGATGTGGATAAGTGAATGCACTCTCATTAAATATAATGTAAGGAATTCAAAACGCCAATGCATGGTCCATTCGAAGTGGACTAATGGACACTTACCTTCAGAAAATATTTAAATTTTATTATGTTGCTGAGGTGGACATAAAAGATGAAAACATTTTCAAAAATAAATATTTGAAACGAAAGATTGATAATAATTAGAGATCCATACAAAAAGATGACACTGTGACATTAAGCATGACAATATCATATCTAAGCTTTTCCATCCATCAGTAAGTAGCTGGTGGATCTGTTCGCTAATGACAATAATTATGTCTTATCATTTGAAGTTGATGTAGCCAACTATAGTAAAATACTCTGAAAATTGAAAAATGACACCTGGACACGGGAATCGAACCCGGGACCTTCGGCTTAGTACGCCACTGCTCTTACCACTGAGCTATCCAGGATTCGTCCCGTGCCCATGGTCATTCTTCACTCATAGTTTAAGGCAGAGTCTAAGATGGACGTGCGGAGGTCGTCAGCTTTATAAACACGTGATACACAAGATCACAGCCATCAGACCACGCAGCCATTATCGACTCGGTAGTTGGCAATTTTGCAGCCATTGGACAATTATATATATATAATTGTATAGGATTGCATATATAGTGAAACAATAGCCGGAACTATTGTTAATGCATTTTAGTGAGGATAACACCTCTCCGATATCATATTCTGAAAATTGAAAAATGACACCTGGACACGGGAATCGAACCCGGGACCTTCGGCTTAGTACGCCACTGCTCTTACCACTGAGCTATCCAGGATTCGTCCCGTGCCCATGGTCATTCTTCACTCATAGTTTAAGGCAGAGTCTAAGATGGACGTGCGGAGGTCGTCAGCTTTATAAACACGTGATACACAAGATCACAGCCATTAGACCACGCAGCCATTATCAACTCGGTAGTTGGCAATTTTGCAGCCATTGGACAATTATATTTATATATATATATATATATATGATTATATATATATAATTATATATATAATTATAATTATATATATAATTATAATTATATATATAATTATAATTATATAGGATTGCATATATAGTGAAACAATAGCCGGAACTATTGTTAATGCATTTTAGTGAGGATAACAGAATATGATATCGGAGAGGTGTTATCCTCACTAAAATGCATTAACAATAGTTCCGGCTATTGTTTCACTATAGTAAAATAGCTTATTAATTTCTTAAAGGTCAAAAACGGGAATTTAAAGTTAAAATTCAGTTTTGAAAAAAATATTTACCATAAGATAAGCCAGATTCATAGAAATAATAATGGGGTGTAGAAAATTCATATAGATAAAATAGGTCAAAGGTTCACACTTTTCCTATTACTTAATGCTTTGTTTTCTTTTTAAAGAAGCAAACATATACTTGGACCTTTAAAAACCATGAACACACTTGACCATATCATTTCCGAAAATTTAAAAATGACACCTGGACACGGGAATCGAACCCGGGACCTTTGGCTTAGTACGCCAATGCTCATACCACCGAGCTTTCCAAGATGGCTGCGTTATCTGATAGCTCGTGATCTTAATAAAATCACACATTTGTAGCTGACAATTTTCGCACATCCATCAAAGAGACTGCCTTAAAATTATGAGTGAAGAATGACCCTGGGCACGGAACAAATCCTGGATAGCTCAGTGGTAAGAGCATTGGCGTACTAAGCCAAAGGTCCCAGGTTCGATTCCCGTGTCCAGATGTTATTTTTCAATTTTCAGAAAATTATATCTAGATGGTGTAATCCTTACTAAAAATCATAAATAATAGATTTGGCTATTTGATTCACACTTGATTATGATAATTTGAGCTGCATAAAAATGTTAAACACAGTTACAGTATTAATCTTATTTCAACTATACATGAAAATGGGAGGCAATTAAAGATTCTCATTGAAATGCTTTCATATTTGATCAGATCACCATAGCTATGATTTGAAGCATTACTTAAATTATATAAAATAAATATATACAATACAGATATAGCCTACTTTATAAAGGAGCTTATAAAAGAAATGTAGGTCTAAATATGTAGAGTTTCAAACACATTCCATCAAATGTTGAATTTTTCATATTTTATCCATTTTTATGATTGTAATTATTTTGAGTAAATATGGCATTTAAAATATAATTCTCTCATTAAGTCGCTCCAGCACAGTTAAATTATACTTTTAAAATATACATAAACTATGTTTACTGGCTTTGTTTATTTAATGATCCATTCTAAATTTTTAGTAATGGTTAAAATAATAGCAAAATGTTTGAAGTATTATGGAAATGAATCAACTAAAGTGAATAACAGCAATATCACAGTACTTATTAAATATTAAAATATATTATTTCTTCTTTTTCACAATAGTCAAGGCTTGAATACGAGAGAGCTTGTCTTGGACTCGATGCTGAAACTCAGCTTCAGGTAACATAGTTGAAGATGGGGAAGCACCTTTTTCGGCGGCTACCGGAGCAAGATGAGTGAACAGGCGGGTCATATTACCAAAGTAATCCAACTGTGCTCTTATGAACGCTTGGAGCGAGGGATTGAAATACTCAACCCTTTTCTCAAAAAATTGATTGAGTTCTGAAAGAAATGCACCATGGTAGGCCAATAGCTCATTAGTAGTTATCTGCAAAGATTGTTTTTCTCGTTCCAGCTTGAGGAAGTTGCTGGCTGTTCGGTCACGCGACTCAAGCTTAGCGACTTTAGTGGCAACATTTCTCCATTCTTGAACTAATTGCTCACGCCGGTGGAAGCCTGCGTCTATGCCAATAAAAAGGCTTACATATTTTTTCATTGGGTCTTGCAATATTTGTGGACACACATTCGACAATTCTTTAACACTTTCTGCCACCTTTGAAAATATATAACAAAAGAGAATTTAAGGAAAATTGTTTTATTACTAAAAAAATATACGACTATATAAGATCTACATTTTTATTCTGTTGAGGATAACCCAAAATGTTTATTGTTGACAAAGTAGTTCATAATCAATTTCTAAGTCTTCTTAGAAATTAAAAATTAGATTTTTATAAATGAATTTGGATGAAAAATCTATTTTTAGTCCTAGGTAACTAGCCATAAGATAAACTATCAGTGGTTACCACCCTTAGAGTTTGACACAGGATATGATAGCACGATTTTAGCAAGTAGCACTAGGGATGTGAAAGTGTTCCTACAATGTACACCTTGATTTTCTTACGAATGGACATTTGGAGCACCTTTTAGAAAACACAAACATATATTTTGTGACCAACATTCAGAATATTTTGCTATATAATTAGTATTATTTTATGGTATTGATAATTTCTATCAAAAGTGATAGCTGCAGATCCTATGATTTGACAGAAGAGTATGTTAAAGTAGATTTAAAAACTTTTTCTAGCTGTCAATATTAGGGTATAGTTTCTCATCCTCTCTCCAAACTATTGCCAATACATTTATTAAAACTTTAACCTACTTGTTTTGTTCAATTATATTATAAAATCAAACTCAAAAAGACCCTGCACATTGGCAGAAAATAGAACAAAAGATTTACACAGCCATGAGGGTAACAGACAAACTGTCGCAACACACTTTTAAAGATACAGTGACATCTTATTCATGGGGTTCAATGTCGTGTGTGTTGTCGAGAGCCCTTCGGGGGCTGGTGTCAAATGTCCCTAAATGTTTCTCGTGTTTTTATTCATGTTTATATATATATGTTTATGGAAAAATAATAAAACACTTACAAACAAACTAAGGCATACACCTTCTGACAGAATTAAAAGTAAGAAAGAAATAATTACTTTTTGATGGAGGGAAGAGAAAATATTTTTCATCTTTTTCATTTCTAGGTGATATTTATTTAGCCCCTTTAAGAGCCCATTCCACCAGATCGATAACACCTGACTTAGATAGGTAATACAGCTTGAACCAGACGTTGCATTGGGGTGTGGTTTTTAGTAGTTTACTTTAGAAGAAAGTAATCTTTAAACCACTGAAACGGTTTAAGAATATTTAAATAGAAAAAAAAAGTCATTTTAGAAATCTAATAAAAACATTAGGCTGATCCCAATCTATTTCTGTCGTAAAATTAAGATGGAAAAAAAACAGCACTTTGATATGTTTTCTGGTTGAAGCATAATCTTAGATACAATTTCCTGGTTAATCAGGTCTGGCGCCGAAACTCAGCGTGTCTGTCTAATGAGCTAAGGGTCCCAGATTTAATTCACGGGATGGCTGAAAAATTTATCATTAGTGAAATGTGAGTTTCCCCTTTCACAGTGATGCATTATCAGCCGAGCCCTGGAGATGTCGTGTCTGTTCTAGATTTAGGTTAGTTTCATAAATTGCATGTTAAATACTTCAAGTAAATGTATGAGGGAGGGGGTATCAAGTACCAAATATATATGCATTGATGATAATTACTCTAATGATCTAAAGGTGTAGGAATGAGGAAGGAAGCATTTTAGAGGTAATCTACCCACATTTGTGTAGGAAACCATTTAGCTGAAAAGGATTGATGATGATGGATAATCAGCCATGAGAAAGGTTCTGAAGAAACAAAGACATTTAAGTAGATACAGGGTGCAACTTCTTCCTACCTGAAGCTTGTTCTTTACAGCTCTATCATAAGAAATAGTATGGAAATAGTTGGTGAGTGATATAAATAACAGTTCATAAAATTGCATACCATACACCCTTACTACTTGCCAGTGAAATAAAATTTGTTGTTAATATTCTTGAAACTTTGTCAACAAATGAACTGTAAAGTGGGGATACTTTGTGACTGGTGGGATACCTTTGTGACAGAGGGGGCATGACTATTAGTTTGGCGGGTGAGCAAATCAGTTACAGCCAAGATTTGAAACCTATGGAAGCACATAACAAAACTGGAGAGAGCATCAGACTAAATTGGTAGTGGAAAATTCAAAAATCAGAGTCACGCCCTCCTTTGTCACAAAGATACCTCAACTGTCACTAAGTATCTCCACTTTATAGTACCGCTTATTTTGGCTACAAAATATATTTACCAAACACACTTGAAAATTTAAGGCAAATATTTAACCCATAATATTATACAAAATCAACATTTATTATGTTATATTATTTATTAATTATGTAAATATAGTCAACTAAACAGAGCAATGTTTCACAAGCAATTAGTAGAGTTCAATTTTTATTGGAAGATCCTTATATGAAAACTAGAAAAGTTGGATTTTTTCAACTTTGTCATTGTCAACCACAGCAAAAATATGTTTATATTTTTTAAAGGCACTTTCCTATGAAAAATAGACTGCTAGTGAAAGATAATAATTTAACTAAATTTTTTAGACTTTCAAAGTTCAGCTTTATGAAAGATAGGTTATCATTGTTATTTTGTCATTATAATTTATCTAGTTGTGTATTTCTACCCAAGCTAGTACCAAAGGTTCAATTTTACACTTTGGGCCAGTCTCATGGTCAGATGCCTCGGTGGTCTTGGAGTATAGTGCTTGCCTTATGACCTGATGTTCATGGGTTTAAACGAGCGATAAAAATCCTTTGGAGGGGAAATAAAGTCGTCAGTCTCATGTCAAATGTGGCATGTTAAAGAATATTTTAACGTATGTGAAAATACCTATTCCTGTAAAAGTGGTAGGTCCTTTTGCTTTCACGAAATCAAACTGGCCCTTTCCAATGTGATCTAGGTAGTTGTCATCCTGTATTTAGTGTAGCACTACACTTGAAACGTATTCACTCTGAATGAAACTGGCCCTTAGTGTGAGTTAGGTGTTGTTAGGTTTACTTTCAATATGATTACAGATTTTTTTTAAATAAAATGTATGCTATTATTTATAATAATGGTTTTGTTTAGCACCAAATCTTACTACCACTCGGTTTAAACGCCTAAGTACTAATTACACAAATGTGTTAGGGACTAGAAAGATTTAATTTAAAAAAGTGCACCTACATGTGTGGAGAGAGAGAGAGAGTGAAAAACCATTGAATAAAAACCCACCTCACTGCACCCAACCGGAATCGAACCCCAATCTCTCTATCTTTGGTAGACAAGTCTGTCGCAAGAGTAGCATGTTAGACCATGTGTCTACCGAAGAGGGTTTTAATTAATAACACTTTAATAACCTGTAAGGGGAGTGTGATAACTTACAATTATTTCCATCTACTTGTTTTCTAGTAGGTTGTCTCATGATCAACTATTTGAAATATTTGGTATGAATATAATATACATTATTTTATAACATATAATGCATAACATTATAGTGCTCAAGTAATAAGGGATACTAGCTAAATCCTAGCAGGAAGAAAATAATTTTGGTAGACCTGTATAAAAATATATGGTTATGACAATCCGACCATAGCTCACCTGTGAAGTAACTGAATGATATGCTTCCACTAGATTTCTAAGTTCTGAGCTTTTATAACACAGTGGACATCTGGATAAATCTGAAGAGATTTTTTGTTCCAGTTTACTTGAGTTAGACATTGCTTCTAGGTATTTTTTTATTTCTTTTTGAAATTTCTTAGCAGTTTCTTCAGTTCTAAAACAAAATATAAAAATTAGGCCTATGCAGATTAATTTCAATCTATAGATGACAAAGAAAAACTGATAGTATTTAACTAGCTCACCTTTGAAGCTTTTGAAATAGTGATAAGAGTTCTTCATCACTCTTTCTATTTATGGCATGAGGAGCTGGACTTGGCTTAGTAGTTAGATTGTTTCTACGCAGGGGGTTCCTTAAAACCATTGAAAAACAAAAATTAATTGTAAGGCCTGTAAGTTTCATAACCTTTTTTTTTTGCCCCATAATTTACTACCCATTTGGGTTATAATTTGATTCTATGTACCCTTTTGTATATAACAAAGTGAATAAAATCTCTAAACATTTCTGATGAAAGATTTGTGGTAACTTACCTATGTATTGCTAACTGAGATAAAAATGTAATTTTGACTATTGTAAATAAGAGTTGCATACTTTTTAGTGACTCGCCTCGGTGGCGTAGTTGGCTAACACACAAGTCGTGTTGAGCTCGACTGCTGAGGATGGGGAGTTTGAGGTTGGAATCTTGGTTGGGTGAACTGGGGGTGGTTTTTCCTAAATGGTTTTCCACTCTCCCTCCAAGCAAATGTAGGTTCACTTCCTCTAATTCAACCTTCCGAATTTCTAATCTATTGGCATAATTAGTACTTAAAGCGTATAACCTGAACGGGTACTAAGACTAAATAATAATTATTTTAAAAAAATTTTTTTAGTGAATATGTGAAAATTCCAAAAATTAGATGAAATTCTCTTTTTTACAGATTGCTGGACACACTGTTTTTGAAAAAGTTGAACTATTGTGACTGTGGTGCGGGAAAATATCAAATTTAGACAGTAAATTAAGATAGTAGATACTTTTTGCAAGCAACCAATGAAAAAAGAGAAAATAATAATCAATGTGGTGTCTACACAACTTGACCAATATAATTCCCGACTTTTTCCCTGATTTTCACTGATCAATTCTTAAAAATCCCGACTCAGTATGTCACACCCTTCTACCCCTTCTCCCCCCCTTTTCATTGATTTATTCATAAAGTTTTAATATCCAAATAAATATGTTTTTTATTTTATTAACATAGTCTACAAGGAAATATAAAATTATATAATATATTACACAGCTACTAAAAAAAAGTTTGAATCATATTGTAATTTACTGATTTAATGATTATTATATTTCATATTTTGATTAAAACAACATTTTCCCAGATTTTTTGTTGTAAATTACTAAATTCCCGACTTATTCCCGTTCTTCCCACGACAACTTCAAATTACCTGCTAATTCCTGTTTTCCCTGATTTTCTCAGATGGTAGACATCCTGTGTTCGGAAAATATATAGTGATAGTTGGACTGATGCAAATATGGAAAAGGTGTACATTTATTTTAAGGCGGTTAAGGTTGTAACGTGTCTTAAACTTATCTAGGATATATACACTAAGGGGAGATAGCAACGTGAGAAATATTAAAAGGTGCCGGAAGATTAACAAGTAGCCTGCTTAAAGAATTGTTAACAATACCGGTCAGAAGTAAAGTAATCAGATATGTTGCTTATTAATTTATTATTAAATCAGGGAAACTATTAATATTACAAGGCCTATTTGAGATGTTTTTAAATGTACCAACTTTTTTGTTGACAGTTCAATGACAACGAACTTTTGAAGTGAAACAGCTCCAGCAAAAATGTAGTGGTGGACACGTTGTGGAGGGGGTTAAAATATAAGAAGAATACTCAAAACTAAGAAAAGGTTCCCTTGTGAAAACGAAAATAACTAGGAGTTAGGTTAGGTGGGTCCAAGTGCACCTTTACTTAGTTCAATACATTGCTATGTTCAACTTTAAATAAACTAGTAGATTTATCTAATTATTCCTTTTTAAATTATTTCAAACAATTATATATAAGCCTATTTTTAGCTCTTACCAAGTCATTTTCTCCACAGATTAATTTTATATGTAAATACATTTAGTCAGCTGAGAGACAAGTGACTAGTCATTTTAGCGTTGAAGCAACAAAGTCGGTAGCTGTTGAAAACAACATTTACCTAATATTTTTCATCGTAAGCATAAATTTGTAAGACACACCAATAAAAATTATTATAACATATATCATAGTTTTTCTTTTGTATTTAAGTGTGTAGTCGTAATTATCCATAATATTGTTGTATTTATAAAATAACATTGTGTTAATTTGATCTGCGTAATCAACAGCCTTAGATAATCATACAAAAGAGTTAACTTTAAGGAGTTTAAACTTTAAACAGTATCAATAGTTTCTCTGGTAATTCCATAGATAAAGAACATCTAATTTTGTTTGGTGTTTACATGTGCGAACAATATGATATGTAGGCTTATACACTAATTGTAAATTCAAGAGAACCTGGATATTCGATAAGAAATAAAGCGCATTTAGTAGCTATTTCAAATATAATTCAGTTTAGACATAATGGGAAAGTTTCGACCAAGAGCAAAAGGAAAAGGAAAGAGATGGCCCAAAGGTCAAAGTTCCAGTAGTAATCCAGAAATCAAAAAATATAGAGAAATAGCAAAGTCGCGTTTTTTTCAAGAAAACTTGGGTGAGTGTAACTTTAGGGTTACGTTATCCATATTATTACTATAGCAGCTATAGGGCCAACATAGTGATAAGAAACATTAATATTGATATAAACATAAGCTAATGAATGGACAGACTAAAATAAATTTGCCGGATTTACAATTAGTCTCCGAATTTTATACTTATTCGTCCTCAGATTTCGCCCATCTTACTTGAATTGGTAAGGATGTGGGCAAATTTAGGCCTAGTGAAGAGCAGTTAAATTTATCACTGAAGGTCCCAATATACTGCCATATCCTTAGTTCAAGGTTGATAACTCGTCTTCGTCACATCCTCACGCTATCTTGGTATGATTTTTGTGATATCATAGGCAGATGAACTAATGATTTTTCTCTCTGCTTGAGTAGTACTATAGAACATAAGCTGTATGCCATATTACATTAAAAAATAAATCACACAAGTTTGTTTGAACAATCTGATGCATTCTTCCATCAAAGCTGTGTGACAAATATATATTTTATCAAGATGATAACACAAGGATCACCACAAAGGCCCTTGGGGCTATAGACTATTCAGATAGGCTGCAGCCATAGTTTGCAAGATTTTTGGTATAAAAAATAGAATGGTTGTAAATATGTGTAAACTATTTTCAAATAAGCTAATGCAGTCCTCTGTTAAAAGAGCAAGGTTGTAAGTATCATTGAGGTTCTTTGGATACAGCCTACCATCCATCTCACACTTTGTAATTTGTTTATATGGTGTTTGTACATTGAGCTGTCATTGGACAGCTGGGCCTAAGATTTAACCGTGTGGTAAGTAATATTTAATTAAGAATAAGCTATGACAATTTGTTTAACAAGCTACATTATTATTATTATTAGTACCGCGTCTTACTACTCGTTCGGGTTATACGCACTTACGCTAATGTGTAATGGTAGGGTGATTGTGAGATGA
>CABFVZ010004023.1:0-50391 GCA_902151445.1 Timema monikensis
TAGCAACACCTGTCCGCGCTAGCCCGCGTATATATTTCGACATGATCTATTTTCGCATTAATTAAACTGATTCAGAAAAATAAAAAACCATGTCAAAATGAAAAGTGTATTAATCATAATTCTTCAATAGGCGCCCATCGCGGTAACGTAATTCAAAAAACGTTACAACTATCGTAAATAAAGCAGTATTTTTTTTATTTGTTGACATTGACTTTTGATTTGGTGAAAATGGTTTCAATTGTTTAAACTGGCTTTGGACTAACTTTGCGTGTGTAAGTTACCATTTTCGTTATTTTATATGCGAATTAAAAAAAATATTTTTTAAAATCTTAGACTCACAATTTTTCTTAATAATATGTATTTGTGTGTGTGTTAATTGGATTAAGAATTATGTTCGGCTATAAATTTAGTTGAAAAAGTGATTGGTGCCCTCCGCACTACCATTAGTTTTGAATGTGCTCTAAGGTACTAAAAGTTTGGGGACCTCTGTCTTAGACCATTTGGCCACTGAAGCAAAAAGTGATATTAAAACATTTTTTTAGGATACTTCTAGCAGAAAGATCTTTAGCTAAGCGTAGGTTAATTCCATCGGAAAGGTTAAAAATCTATCTATCCATCTATCTCTTTATCTATCTATCTATCTATCTATCTGTCTATCTACCTATTTACAGAACCGACTCAAAGGTTTTATGCGCTCAAGGACCGACTTAACATTTGTGCCCCAGCTATATTTTGTATAAGTTAATATAAATAAACCGCACCTTCTCCGTGAAGAAAGGTAATAGTGTGTCAATATACCGGGAAAAAAAGAAAATTAGCAAAAAAATAAAAAAATAAAAAATAAGAAATGACATCCCCCTCTCTCTCTTCAATCAATGTGTAAAGAAATATTTTCTCTTCTTCTCTTTCTTTTAGTATACCTAAAATTAAAAACAATATAAATATTGTAAAAGAATAAATACAATAATATAATATGAAATATAATGTAAACAATCTTACTTTAGAGTAGATTAATATTTTAATGACTCTTTGTAGAACTGTGACAGTATTTTTTGATTCAAATTTTAAATTTATTAAATATATCCATATTGTGTTCTTATATGTCTGACAATAATTTACATAAATACATTTTCCAAATTTATCTTAATGTTATTTATTTTAAACCAAATATTTTTACAAGTTATTTCTGCAAAAGTTTGAAAATTTATATTTTGTAGCTTTCAAATTTTCCATTCGCAACAAGTATTTTGACTTATTACTGATTCATCAAAATTATACATTCCCACAGGTGATCAAGTCGAGGAAATACGAATTTGCAGAGAAGAAGAAACATGACAAGAACAATAAGAATGAAAACAACGAAGAAGATGAGTTTGGTGTGTTAAAAGAAACTATAATTTTTTTTTAGGAAAATGTGTTATGCATTTGAAACCAATAATATTGGTGTCGGCAGAGCTATAGTAGGATTCTGGTCTGGTAGGAAATATATTTTATAAAATACTTATTCTATGGAATTTGGAATTTGAAAGTTTGTTGCCACACTTATAAAAGTACTCCTCCTATCCTACACCTACTAATTAAAAAAACAAGGATGGATTATTTCCTGTTTGTTCGAGTGAAATGCTAAGTTTTCATCCAAAAGTTTGGGACTGGGCCACAGACAAGGACTAGGCCAAAGACAAGGCTATAATCCATAGGTTCCCAAACTGTGAACTGTAAGCCGATTTTTGGTGGTTTGCGAAAAGTTTTTGAAATATGATATTTATAATTAATTGAATATATAAAATTATTAACATAATTGGAGGGAGTGAATATTAAAAAAAATAATTGAGTGCATAGTTTTGTAAAATTTTATTCAATAATAAATTTAAAAACAGTAGTAAATTAAATTATAGAAATCTCACCTCACTCTAATCTTCATCAAAGCTAAATGGGTAATGAAAGTTTATTCTAAGATTTGGTCACGGTTATAAAAATGTTTTAGAAGCATTTATCAAATGTTTTTACAGGATGATATATAAATATTTTTCTAGATTTTTTTTATTTTGATTGTAGTCTTAACATCCTTACTTCGGTTAGATTATGTAACACCTCCCTTCCAAAATAATTTAAATAGATCCTCCTGTAGCTTAAAATTTGTTTATAATGTTGATATCCTGAAACGGCTGTTAAGAACAAGACAGTAAACATTAAAAATATAGTACTCATTTTCCAGTTCTACCATATATTTTATATAAGCACTCTATATATATATCAGCACACGAGAATTTCGGTGAACGAAAGCGTCTACCAATTTTGCCGGGAAGCATATTTTCACAAACATTACAGGGTTATTTTACGCGACACAATTGACATTGGGCTGATGTCTTTACGTCCCCTACTATAGTATTTGTACTATGGTTTTTCATCGCTCAAGAATAATCCATTGGGCCCAGCTGGGTTTGAACCCACAAACATTGGATCCTGAGGCGAGAACTTTACCCCAAGATCTTGACCATTACCCATCTAGTTTTAAGGAACGTGAATGGAGAGGGGAGGTTTTTTTAAAACATGATTTACTACCTTTTTTTTAGATTATTTATAATTATTTTTTAGATTACTGAGTTAATTTTTTCTTTTTTTTCTTATTTATATTAGAACCACGTTCAGGTTATACACCTATGTGATAATTACACTACTGTGTTAGGGATTAGGAAGGTTGAATGTACAAGAGGTGTACCAGCATTTACGTGGAGAGAGAGTGGACAACCATTAAGGAAAAACCACCCCCAGTACACCCAACCAGTATTAAATCCCGATCTCCCTTTCTCTAGCAGTCTGGTATAGTGTGAGTTTAGCGCTTTAGACCATACGGCCACCGAATCAAGTTGACATTTATTGAGGTTAATATTTGGTACAGATTATCTGCCACTCACCAATATTTTAGAAATCCATGTTAGAAAATTATAAACCTAGCTTTCATTATTTATAGCTCAAACTTTGTTTGAGCCACTGCCTTACTAGGTGCCTCCTCCAGATCTTCACATTTACCTGTTTTGACAGTGGTACCTTTGGTAACTGAGACTGTGGTTGTCGATAAAAATAATAAGGCGAGTTTTCACGGTTGACCTGGCATCGATGTTAACAAAATGTTTATGTTTGAGACGATACCAGCGCTAGGTTTGGTAACGCTTTCTTTGACCAGACTAAACAGTTTGGTTACGAACAATGAGCCGAGAATTTGTGCACAAATTTCAAAACAGCTTCACTTCTTATGTTAGATTTAAACAAGTATAACTTCGTAATCAATGGAGTTTAATTTATATAGTATGTGGATTAAAATGTAGAGTAATAATAGTACTATCTATATATACATGACAGTAAGAAGCCACTTAAAAACCGTTTAGTTATGGATAAAAGATATAGTATTATTTTATGACCAAGCCCTATTTACTCTGACATACGTACTTTATGATTTCTGTAGGATATTTTTGGGGATATATGTTTATCTTGATATGTTGTGTAAATATTATGACTAGTAAAAATAATTACCAATCTAACTAAGATTAAAATTAAATAGTTCATTCTCCGTCGATTTGCAATACATGTAGGTTTAGAGAAATTAATCCATCAGCTGATATATCTGCTCCACCCCAATCACAATTTTTTTTTACGAAAAACCACTCAAAGGGGTTTTCGCGCTCCACTTTTGTCAGCACCACTTGGTCAAAATCACTCGATACCAAGACGTAGCCCAAGCCAATCATGAAAACTCGCCCATAGAGGGGAAGAGCGAATAACATTTAGGGCCGGTCTTATGACTCCTGGATAAATATTAATCTGGCCGATAAATATTTATATCTAGTGGTAAATTAAAAGTGCGTCTTATGACTGGAAGATAGCATTTATCTGCCAGATAAAATGTATTTATCAATGAAATTTTTATCGGAACGTTTAAGTACCTGATAATTTTTATCGGAAGGTTTAAGTACCTGATCACTTTTATCTGGAAATTAAAATAGTTGTTGCCATAGTGATGCATTGTTTTTTAATGAGGTTTTGCCTATCAGAATCTGTTTTTAGGTTAACATTCTGGTTCACGTGTTTAGTAAGCACAGGCCCGGGCTCTAACTATATAAAGTTAGAACATTTAATTACCACTTTTATACAAATTGACAAGCTATTTGTAGAGTTATATTTATATAAGAACTAATTATCAAAATGTGAGTACAATAAACGAAATGTTGTAAACGTTGTACCCAACTATTGGCCACATTTTGGCAGACACCGAAATTAGTACTTGAAAGACAACTTATCTTCTTCACCCACGTGATGCCATCTGTTTCCTCGCATTCGTTTAGCCGCCATTATTTAACAAATGTTGAGCGTATTCACCACTCGCAAGATTGTATAACTATCAGCAGGGCTTATACTCATGCGCGCACCAGTAAAAACAGGGGTGATGAATAAATATATATTTATCTACAGATAGCTATCTGGCAGATAAATTCAGTTCATATTACGCTTGTAACATTAGAGGAGCTGATAGCTTTTATCTAGTAGATAACTTTAACCTCCCAATAGCAATATTTACCCGGTTGTCATAAGACCATCCCTAAGTATTCGAGAGAAACGTAATAAACGGAAACAAATAAAGAAGAAATAATAGTGAAATAAATAAGAATATGGGGGAATTTTTCTAAACTGACTCGGACACAGGCTGAAAACGGTTTACTATGGTGGCGATGATTAAAAAAATAATCGAAAAACAAAAATTGGTCTCGACCATTTTAGAGGAGGACCAAACCAAATGTTCCAGACTGGGTTCCAGTGTACATATTACTGAGTATTATTTAAAGTGACACATAAATACGTTCAAAATTTGATTTTCAATAACATAAATTTTTATTTCAATGATTTCTAGAAAGTTAATTTTTTTATTACAGGTATAAAGAAACGCCGAGCTTTCCTCGACATGTTGTTGGAGGCTGCACAAGATGGCGAATTTATGAGTGACTCTGATATTAGAGAAGAAGTGAACACTTTCATGTTTGAGGTAATCTCGTAGTAAACACCTTCCGTTTACCCTGGAATGTAGCAGTCCTATTTTGTATTATGCCACTATGGTATCTTATATAATAATAAAAGGAAGTGTTTGTCTCTGTGTGTGTGTGTGTTTGATTGTGTGCCAAATCTATGGCATGCAGTGATCTGAAATTTTTAACATAGGTGGACGGAAGCGGGTCCGAATGCACCTCGCAGCAGGATTTTTAAAGTTTAATTAGCTTTTTAGTTAGGCTATTTTTAACAAATTTTTGAAGAAAATATTGTTAACATGATCATTAAATTCTCATGGCAAATCAAGCACAATGGAGGGGAAAGGGGGGGGGGTGAATGAATGGGTTTATATAATTCTTATACCACAGTGAGTCACGGGCAACGCCTTGCAGGATTGCTAGTAGCTTATAATAAATGTTCGTCAACGTAAGACTGCAACCTACCTTCCATTGTAAACAAAACAAAGAGAACACTATTTATGACCTGGGGTGTGTACAACGACAGAGTGTACACCCCTAGACACACGTATAGCATATATAGATATATTTAAGATATGATTCCAGATGTTTGTTATCATTTACATTCAACACTCATATTATAAATATATAATCGTTCTGTATGATCACGACTTAGCTTTCGACATTACTTATGTCCTTAGTTTCCTATTTGTTCTCCCGAATTTTTTAAACACGTCTACCCGAGATTAACACATGGCAGAGAGTCCTCCTCCTTCCTTCCAGCTTTACTTCTTATTCCTCAAAGAACCAACCTTGCCAACGCGCATGCGCGAGCCCATGAAACTTGATCAACCTAAAACACATGGCCCAGACTAGACTATCTGTTTTTACAGCTGGAGGGGCGCGAAATTTTAAATTCAAGCCGAGCCAATAGTTCATGCTACAATGCACTGAACAATATGTAAAGATTAAATTAACCACAAAAAAAGGACAATAGTCTTTGAAGCTTACATTATTTAGTGTACACGTTACATAATACAATCTTAAACCAGCCTCGTGGTTTAGTGGTCATTGCACTGGGCTACGAAATTAGGGGTTCCGGGCTCGATTTCAGGCTGGTAAATAAGATATTTTTCTCTTAGGGGGAATGCTCTCAACCGCTACCAGGATTTGTTAAATTGGTCTTAAATTAGGTTAAGACTCACCCCGACTCCATGACTTTATAATAGCTATCATTACTTCATCTCATTGCGGGTACGACGTGTAGACAAATAAGACAACCTCCCATGGTGTACCCCGGGCAACGTTCTGTGCCACAAGAGCGGCTAATAGTCTACACATAAGGCGACCGAACCTGGATGTTTTGTCTCTTCCGGTAGTGCCATATGATAAAAAAAAATTGCACTTGAGAACTTAGTGCAAGTTCACGTCATTTGAAATCTGATCGTTGGTATATATTTTATTACCTAGTCTTAATATCAGTTCGGGTTACACGAAAATGTACTTGTAACGGAAATGTGATAAGGATGAGAAATGTTTAATTTTAGAGAAAGTGTACTCGAATTTGCGTGAAGAGAGAGAGTGGAAAATCGTTTAGGAAAAATAACCTTAGTACCCCCAACAGGGATTCAAACTATTATCTCCCCGTCATCAGGGGGAAAGAGTGACGCCTTAGAACATGTGACCACAGAGATAGGTTGATCTTTATTGAAAAGTTCATTTGAAAATATTATTAAAACTTGTTGTGTTTATAATTACAATGTATTATATCATACACGATTTTAATAATGTGAGATTCACTTGAAGTATACATCTATTAATGTATATGACTATTATAATAAAGGCATTCATATAGCGGTTATATATTGCTAAAAAAAATTCTGCAGATGGATCACTCAACTTTGAATCTAATAGTGTCAGCTGTAAAACATATGACTTAACGTATGCATACATCAAAATAGATATAGTATTGTTTTTAATGGTTAGATCTTGTTCTTCCTATCAGAGTCCTACTACGGATAAAAATGTTTCTTAAGTTTAAGAAAAGTTAGTTTTCCTTACCTTATACCTATGTATAAACACAATTATTATATGCCTGAATCTAAATAAAGGAATATTTTTAGTGAGGCACTATTTTATAAATTTAATACAATGTTTAACATTTACAGGGGCATGATACAACCGCTTCAGCAATTAGCTTCAGCTTAACTTCATTAGCACTTCATCAAGACATTCAGGTAAACCAAATGTAATAGTTAAACAATATTGGTTTAAGACCTCTATAAACTGCATCAAATCATCGATGGTTGAGGAAGGGCTGGCTCACATCATGGCTAATTAACCGGCATATCAGATACACGATTAGTCTATTACGCTTAAGCCAGAATTTATATATAAAGAAGTGCGGTTTTATTCAATCTTCATTTGACGACAGAAAAATTGTGCTCAGTTTAGTAATCTTACTGTTCTGAAATCCACCACCATGGTGCAGTGGTCAATGCACATAGCTACGAGTCTAGAGGTCTCAGGCTTGATTCCCTGCTGGTACCTTGGGTATTTTTCCCGAAAGTGTTTCCCCTAAGTTAGGCTAAGATCTTCATTGACTTCACCCCATCATATTTATCCCTTCATCTTATCAGGACATGGAGAGAGTCTCCAAGGAATATATGTACAATTAGTACATTAAAGCGTCCCCTGGGCAAAGGTACATTAGTGCTCCCTGATCTTGGCAGAAACTGAGCTACGAGTAATATAAACCAGACGCGCAATAATTTTAAATACCTTTAAAATAATTATTCTTAGATTTCATTATATTTTTACTTTCTCGTGACATCCTGGAGAAAGTATTTGGCTCATAAAATAAATCAATATTGGTTTCGAGAGTTTTATGGCTGTCTCGTTTCATAACCTCTGAACCTGAAAAAGTGTTTTAGCAAAGCCATCTTTCTGTTACTGGGACAAGAATCGATCAGAAAAGACTATGTATCTAGGCTTCTCATAAGGCTCCATGGATGTTTTTGATGTATTAGCTATCTAAATTTAAAATTAAGGGTAGTTTACTATAGGGTGAAAAGATAACTGATTTTCACAAAATCGGCTCAAATGATTTTGATTAGAATTTGTATCCAAGCAATATTTAACATCAAAAACAAAATAGAACATCTCATTATTTGAAAATGAGTATGAGGGCACATTACATTAGTGTAAATTTACAACTTTATTCATATCTCCGCAAATATTTGAGATACTAAATAACCTATAATTATAAAGTTGTAGGGCTCTTAAGGATAAACAGCTTTTAAATGAAACATAATTTTATAAAACCATTAATTTCCTAGCTGTAAGCAAATAGAGTTCATTAAATGAACGTTTAGGAAAGGAGGTAGTTGATAGTGGTATTTTATGAACCCATAGGTTCCTTAATTTCTCAGCATGTTTCTGTGCTTTTGCATATCCTTCCATTTACTCTCTTTGGTTTCATTTGATGCGCCTTTTTTCTTTTATATTTCTATAACGTGGTATATTATTTTGTTTCACATGTATTAAAAGTTTAAGAAAATATTTCAATCTTTAGTTACTGAAGCGAGAAAGTTTTTGCGGCCTCTGTATCATTTATTTTTAAATATGCTATAATGGTTTAACTAGTTTCAATTCTAATATTTTCAAAAGTAGAATACGGAGGCTCTCATCATGATGCGACGACTTGTTTGAGTTGTATTACCTAACTAATTTAGAAGCAATCCGTGTAGTGAGATGGGCTCTTAAGTGTTGCTCTGTTGAATGGCTATGACAACGAACCGGTTCACTAAGTTCAAGAGTACATTAGGTAAGTAGTTATTAATAAACACCAACTTATTTTAAGGTACAAGAAAGTAGTTTTGAAGCAAGTATCTCCAAAATATTTTGAAGGGATGATGAAAACCAAAGTTGTGAATTCATGGCTGGCATAAATAATCACCCCAAGTAAAAAAAAAACACTCAATTTTGTTTTCATTACTCATACGTGATGCCAATACCATAACACACAACATTATAACTATGTCATATAGTAGGTAAACACGATGTCTGAATATAAAAATAAAACCATGCTAAAATGTGTAATAGCTGCTAATAACTAAATTAAAAATAATCAGTAATTAAAAATATCTCCCTTGTAAATTCAATAATTTTGACTTAAGTGAGTTTTATCGCCACCCATTGTAATATCTTGGGGAAGACCACCCTTTAGCACCTAGTCGGGATTCAAACCCTAACTTCCTTGCCAATAGTGGCCAAGTCCAGTGTCTGTAAAGGCCTCCACGGTGTTTTATTTTATAAATTTAACTGTCCTCCGTGGAATTACGTCCCAAGATGCCAAGACACAAAACACTTTGAACCAAATTTTCAGATTGTTTTTTTAAAACAGACTTCCAAACTTAAAACTAAAGCTTAATGTTTATTTAAAGGATAAAGTGGCAAAAGAACTGGACAGTATTTTCGGAGATTCTGATCGTGACGCCAACTATCGTGATATTCAAGAGATGAAATATTTGGAGATGGTAATTAAAGAAGTTCTGAGATTGTTTCCTAGTGTGCCCGCGTTCGTAAGAAATTTACGAGAAGACGTCGAATTAGGTATGTTACATAACCTAATATTGAAAGTTACTATACGCTTTATAATAATTATTATTTTACAATGCCAATATAAATTTAATGTTACTAACAATAATTTTAATATGGCGCAGTCTGCACCCACCCTCTACCTATCTGTTAATAATTGAGGAATGATATAGCATTAACCCAGACTGAGGAGCAGATACACATACATACATATAAATATATATATTCAATGAGAACAAGAGATAATTAAGAGTAGTTTGATTTTAATGAAGCAAGGTACATTGTCAATAGTTTGTACATAATCTCGGTAATTACTGTCTATAAAACATTAAATAGGTAGCATTGCCTATATCACGGTCAAAAAGGGGCGTGAGGCGCCTAATTGATGTTCGCAGACAACTTAGTTACGCAATATAAACCATCCATTATTCTAGTATGTAGACCGTGCACATACAGTAATTGTATTGGGCAAGTTCAAGTTCAGTTATTACGAGCACCATGGATATAATGCCAAAAAAACCTTACAAGAGGTAAGAAAAACTACAAGGAAATATTAGAAACTACGGGCCATGCCGGGTCGGCAGAAGTGCCCCACAATTTGAGCCCCCATCAGAGGTCAACAACACAAATTACAAGCTAAAGAAATACAAACAGCTCCAGCCGTGCCTGAGGGGCAGTAGTGACTCAAGAGCCGGATACTCCAAAGGGGAGTATTAAAAATTATAAGAAAGGATAACCACGAGCCAATCTCGACGGGCATTGACGGCCCACAGGTTAAATACCCAAACCAATGTTTAGAATATACAATTGTACCTTGTTAGGTATCGTTACCAGGCCCTAATATAACCTGAATTATTGCCATCCCCAGCAAACTACCTTTAAAATACATAGTGGTCACACAGTGTGTGTCGAGGGATACACAATCCCTATGAATGGCTGGCCCAATGGCTCAGTCCAAGATGCGCGTGAAGCGCGATAAACAATAAGTTAAGTTAGCAATACGTTTTCATAACTACGGAGGCATTAACTCTACACTAACATTACATAATTAACCTAACAAGGTAACAACTATAATGCCCCAGTGAAGACAATTGTTATTCCTAAGTCCTAACAACTAACAGAAAATATACTCAATAGATCCTGCCATGAGGTAGGCTACTCCTAATCCCTGCCATACTGTCCGTCTATCCTTGCCACTTCCTTCTTTCTAGTGGACCAATCGCCTCAAACCGTAAGTCCATCGTTGAAATATAAATATGCTCGACGCGAGGAGTCTAGTATCAGCGCTGGTTCTGGATGTTGTGGATGCTCATTTCAAGCGAGCCGGAGAATCTATAGTATGTATAATCCGCGTGGCGGAGTGGCCAGCACGGAGAGGTGGGGGGAACTTCCATCAACGTCTGGAAGGTTGACTCGTTTCGGCTAACAGCACTCGCGCTGCTTTCAGTTGACTTTCAGACTTTGGTGAGCGCGGACTTTTCACCACGTGGACGTGGTCGGTCACTTTTCTAAGGGTTGCTCCTTCCGATGGGGCATCGGGCTTGAAGGAAGAGTCGGTGAAGTGGGTATGTAAATAAAACAAATGTGTTATGAGCGTATCATTTAGCAACATTATACCATTCTTTTAACTCTTGAGGACTTGCTTGCATCAACTAATATTCATATTTTACAATTGAACGGGACTAAGCCAGTTTAGCCCATTACAAATACAAATACTAATAACTACTCTACTATACATGGAAGAATGTACCATTTCAGGTGCGTTCGAACATAGTCGTGAGTGTTCGGACACAATCGGGAGTGTTCGGACATAGTCGGGAGTGTTTGGACACAGTCGAAAGTGTTCGAAAATAGTCGGTAGTGCTTGAACATAGAACATAGTCGGGAGTGTTTGGACACAGTCTGGAGTGCTCAGACACAGTCGGGAGTGTTAAGACATATTCGGGAGTGTTCGGAAATAGTTGGGAATGTTCGAATATAGTTGGGATTGTTCGAGAATAGTTAAGAGTGTTCGAACATATTCTGGAGTGTTTGGACACAGTCGGAAATGTTAGGGCATATTCGGGAGTGCTCGGACATAATCGAGAATGTTCGAACATAGTCTGGAGTGTTTGTTATAGTCGGGAGTGTTCGGGCATTGTCTTTAGTGTGAGTGTTCGCCCATCATAGCTAAGGCACTGGGGACACAAAAATAAAAATAATATATTAGATGTTCCAACTTAATATTGTCGGTACAGTATTGCGGCCAACAAGAGAAAGAAACGTTGCCCTTGGATCTTAAAAGGTTGAAGACCCCTGGCCTAAGGCGTCAGTCTTGTATACCCATATTTTGGTTGAAAGAACAGTAGAGAGATTTCAAGCAAATTTCTTTGTGGCCAACAATATTAACATTTTAGTAAACTATTTTTGTTATTTTATAGGTATTGACAGTATCTATTAAAAGGGACAGCTACGGTTTTAGTAGCTTTAGTAACTAATTTATACTGTTCTTCCTACCCAAATCATACTCTAATATGTTGTATCGCTGGTGACAAAATGGCTTCCCATTATTCCTCCACCTAAATGTGGCTATATTCGTTCTAAATTATACAAACTACACTATTTTTTTTTCAGATGGGTATACGTTACCTAAGGGTGCCAACATTGTTATCGGAGCAGTTGCCTTACATAGAGACCATGATTATTTCCCGGATCCGGAAAAGTTGGATCCGGAGCGCTTTTCTCCTGAAAACTCTCAGGGTAGACACCCTTACCAGTATATTCCTTTCAGCGCCGGACCTAGGAACTGTATAGGTAAGAATTTTACAACATTTAGGTTAAAAGTATATATTATATTTTACTCATATTATTTTTAAACTTGGTGGCGTAAAGGGTTTAAGAATATATTGGTATTACTCTTTATGAACACAGCTTAATGCTTCTCTTTTTATTGAGTTGTAAACAATTTCATTAGTTTCAATCAAAGAGAATAAAGTGTAATTATTACTGTATAACGAAACCTTCAAACAACTTAAATAAAATTTACATTTTTAATATTTAGAATTAGATTTCATTGTAACAATATACATTTTACAAATCTATAAATCAAATCTGTGAGACTACATATATTGTTGTTTCCATTGAATAAACATTGTTTAAAAATAATTATTTCATTGTTATCTCCAAACTATGTTATTTAAACTTTTAATTGCTAAACACTAGTTAATATCTAGTCAAGTAGTTGATGTTTTTTTTTTCGCTATCTTTTAAATGTTCTGAACAATTTTACACGATTACTTATTCACCATATTGGATTTAACTAAAAGTTTCATTCGCATATTTATATGGACATATTTGCATGTTTTCAGGCCAAAGATTTGCTATGCTTGAGATGAAATCAACAGTATCCAAAGTACTGAGGACTTTCAAACTTCTACCAGGCAGCTCAACAAACACTATGGAGGAACTGACCACAGAGTTGGTTCTTAAGAGTATTAAAGGAATGAGTCTTAGACTTGTCTATAGGAGAGATTAGAAAACGTTATGTCCATAAGAAAGAACACATTATGTTTTGAATAAAATGAGTTTAAGGAAACATTTTTACCCTTTTACAAACTTGTGGTTTGAAACTAAAATTCTCCAGTATGTTTGTATAATAATCAGTTATTTGTTAAAAATGTCCATCTAGGATTAATAATACAGGATCATCTTGCATAGGTTTTGTATGCTTTATAGAATGAACCAAATTGTACAAAATATTTCTGTTTAGATCCATCCAGATGGATGGGAACCACAACCGTGTCGGGGGGGTGCATGTTCCACCCCCTCTGGATTGTGTCTTGCTCTTGGGAAGATCATTAGGGGAAGGGTATATTTCCCAGAACCATTGAGACATATTTCAGCCATTGTTGTGGTTCCTCTTTCAGCAGAAGACAAATTACCAAATGGTTTTGGCTACGGCAGTTTAGTATTTTGGATGCCTTGACTATAGAATGTCTGGTGGCTTTGGCTGGACATAATTACAGCTAAAAGACTGTTCGAATGGTAGAGAAATAATTTATAATCATCAGTTGTGATCTGCTTGTAGTGAAGTGAGGTGGTGTGTGGAGATAAGGAACAATTAGTAGTGTGGCAAAGTGGAACAGGATATTTCACTTTGCCCCATGACGTCATTTTGTCATGACCTGTAATTTTCTCATAAAGTGTAACTTCAAAATGAATATCATTACATAACATGTTAACTTTGTATTTAGGTAGCCCATTAATTAAATATCAACATTAGTTTTATATTAATGTGCTCATAATACACAAAATAGTGAGGTTCAAAGCTTACCAAGAGTGTGAAGACAAAGAATAAATGGCAGCCACTATTTACATGTTACTGCAATGTTCACCGTATTTGTTCTATTATCTAAAGTGGTGATGTAGAAGAAGTTTATGGCAATTGCTAACAGGCAGCAGCACTGGAAAATACATATTTCACTTTTCCTCTCGGTTCACTTTGCCCCACCCTCCCCTATTTATGTAAATATATATACATACATACAAATGTAGTACATATATGCATGCATACAGTCAGCAGTTTACTTTAGGCATATATTATAAACATAAAATGTATATAATAATGTATATATGTCTTACATAATACAAAGTGAGCCCCCCAGTCAACCCCATGGTGTGTAAAAGCAGAAAAACCAGGTTTATATTCCCATAAGAATTCGAATAGAATTCCCTTGGAAGAGATTGGCCAGAATCTCAAGGCCCTCACAAACTGTTAATAGGTGCACCTCACCGGGGAGGAAAGAGGAGATTTAAATGAATTGCACCATAGTTTTTATCTTTGAAACAATTGTCCCTTTCTTTCGGCTTGGTCAATTGTAGCTCAAATAATGTTTAAAAAAAAGTATTTCTGCCTTGACAAATGATGCAATAAAAACAATTATGTTATAATATGTATGTCTACCTATGTGGAAATAGTTTCTCAGAAATGTTCGGAGGATAAAACTAGACTAATCAGCTGGCGTTTAAAAATGATCTTCACATTGTTCCACAAAAATAAATCCTTATCTGAACCATCTCTGTAATAGAAAACAAGTACAGTCTTCCTAAAGACAGCGAAATAATTTTTAAATATATCTTTTAAAATGTCATAATTCAAGAAATTTAATAATTTTCTTAAATAACACTAATGTCATAAATGTAAACACAAACTTTTATAAAAATAAGTATTTTATAGGTACCGTAAAATACCCTCAATACGTTTAATAGATAATAGGCTTACTTAAAAATGTATACAAAATATATATCATAAATTAAAGTAGTCAATTCAAAAATTGTTTGCACTCTTCAGTTTTAATTTTAACATTAAAAAATGTTTAAATGTAAGTGTTATGTTAAAAGTTTAGCAATTACAATTTATATTAATGTGATTCTAACAATAATTTTAGAACCGCTGGTATGTATCACCACTACAGATAAATACAACTGATAGTGGATTTCCCTAAATTGCTTCCCATTCTCACATCTTATAAATGCAGCCACATCCCCCCTTTAATTCTACCACCCTCCTCCCTATCTCGATATCATAATAAAATGTAGATATAAAACAACATGGTTGAAAAAATGTCTTTGGTATGGTCGAGAACATGTCAATAAAAAATGAGTTGGTTTCCTGTTATTTATTCACACTCAACAAATTTAATTAGTAAATTAATACTTTGGGATATGGTCTATGTATGACATATACATAAAAAATACTAGGCTCGGTTGAGAGCGCATCTTTATTCTGAGACCAGGGTCTTGGTTTCGATCCCAAAAGTATTGGAATATGTATGTAATTGAATTATGAATTGACGGTATATAAACTTGGTGCTGTGTCTGTTATTGGATTAATTTGTTTGTATGTCGTGTACTGATATAATAAACTGGTTCATGAAGTTCACATTAAATAACACAGCTCACTACTCATCCGTGTTATACTCATTTAATAGCACCACTGCAGTAGATACACTAATAAATATAGAATTAAGAGAAAGTGTATCCGAATTAGTATGGGGAGGGGAGACTGGAAAATGTATCCTCATTAGTATAAGAAGGGGAGACTGGCAAATGTATCCTCATTCGCATGGGGAGGGGAGACTGGAAAATATATCCTCATTAGCATGGGGAGGGGAGACTGGAAAATGTATCCTCATTCGCATGGGGAGGGGAGACTGGAAAATGTATCCTCATTCGCATGGGGAGGGGAGACTGGCAAATGTATCCTCATTCGCATGGGGAGGGGAGACTGGAAAATGTATCCTCATTAGTATAAGAAGGGGAGACTGGCAAATGTATCCTCATTTGCATGGGGAGGGGAGACTGGAAAATGTATCCTCATTAGTATAAGAAGGGGAGAATGGAAAATGTATCCTCGTCAGCATGGGGAGGGGAGACTGGCAAATCTATCCTCGTCAGCATGGGGAGGGGAGACTGGCAAATCTATCCTCATCAGCATGGGGAGGGGAGACTGGCAAATCTATCCTCATTATCATGGGGAGGGGAAAGTGAAAAATTATTTAGGAAAAATAAATTCACTAATACCAAACCGGGATTTGAACTCCGACCTATATGTCACCAACAAACCAAAAAAATACGAGCTTGACGATTAGTCAGCATGACCATTGGTGCAGTTGAAAATTAACCACCCACTTCGCTGGTAAAATGATCTAAGGCGTGACGCTCGCAAAAGACTGGACTGCCGATTACAGAGAGATTGAGGATCAAATCTCAGTTTGGTTTACTGAGAATACCATAATCGTATACTATGTACTATGATCTTTGTCTTGAGTACAATGTAAAGTTTAGGTCAGCGCGACAATGTTTCAAGAGCGTGACTTCATCTAGTCTAGTCAAATTATCTGTAGGATTCTATATTATTGCAATTAGATAGTGGGACATTAGCTTGTTCAACTTTTCTGGATAATGTGCTACTTCCACGCGTTCCCACTATTACACCTCCATAATATTTATTTATCTATGCCTTTCATTTGAGTACATTAAAGTAACACTGAGATGGTTTGCTGACTAAAAATCATTATTGGTGTGTCAACTTTACAGAGTAGCCTTCGGTACGTGTGAAAATTAAAGAATTTGCATAACGCATGTTCGATTTACATTATTATTAGTGCGCTCGAATATTTTTGGCGTCAATAGTTAACTGTTGTGCCAACTGAACGCTGGTTGTATTTGAATGTGTAAACGTTGATTGGTGTAGCAATATACACATAACTGACCTAAAACAATGTTCAACTCAAACTGAAATGTCCCATAACCCACATTTTCTGACTTCAAGCCACGTTCAACTCCAACTCAACTGTTCCTCAACCCACCATCTATGATTTCCGGCAATTTTCAAATCCAAATCAACTATGCCTCATCTCACTATATTTGATTTATCACCACGTTCAACCTTAACTCAAGGAGGTGATCTGGCGGTCTAGGGGTAAGGTGTCGGACTTCTATGCTGGGGTCCGGGGTTCAATCCTCGGTCCCGGCACAGATGTATCTGATTACCAAACCCTTCCTACACCTCTGACAAGACATCTTGTGAATGTGGGGAATGCCAAGCCTCCACCGTGGATCGGATTCTACGTTAAACTATAGGTCTTCCATTTCATCTCACAATCACCCTACCATTACACATTAGCATAAGTGCGTATCACCCGGATGGGTAGTAAGACGCGGTGCTAATAAAATTATAATAATAATAATAACCTTAACTCAACTACCCCTCAACCCGCTATCTCTGATTTATATCCAAGTTCAACTCCAACTCAACTGTCCGATATCTGACTTTCAGCCATATTACATTCCAATTCAACTGCTAAGCAACCCAATATATCTGACTTCAAGCCACGTTCAACTTCAACTAAACTATCACACAACCCACTATCTCTGACTTCAAGCTACGTTCAACTCCAACATAACTGTTCCTAACCCTGCTTTCTCTGACTTCCATCCACGTTCAACTCCAACTCAACTGTTCAGGAACCCGATATAGCTGACTTGCAGCAACGTTCTACTACAACTTTACTTTTCCACAGGTAAATATTTGCATTATATCCAACATTTTGTGTAAGCCTTTATTTGCATGATATTTGGCTTGACATAGTTAGTGGCACAAGTAAAATATGTCAATGTAAATGAGGCTTATTTGAATCTTTTGTACACCAAGCCAATTCAGTCAGTATAAATCAGACATGGAAACGATCGACACGTCTGAGGGCCATCCTGTTTTAGTCCATAGAAATTTTTATTTTAGCTAAACAAACAAGATTATTAATTCAATTAATCAATTGGGAGTGTATCAAAAGAGATAAGCACGGGTGACACGGGCGCATGGTGGTTGAATTTAAAACAAACATTTGCATATCATAATAATAATTATTATGTGCCAAAGTGAGATTGATTAGGGTAGACTAGTTTAGTTTATTAAAAAACAGAATCAACAGAAATAAGGGAAGGCCAAATTTGGAATTTTGGTGTCTTCCCTATCTTCCACAAGTGCTTAAACGCAATAATGTTTGCCAAAGCGCTAGAGTGGAAGGCACGGAACTGGGATATAGCCCTTGTCCGTACAATGGCCGGATGGTACCCATGATATGATTAATTGAGTTTTCCTCATATATATATATAACATCTTACTAGTTAAACACCCCGTTTCATGAATTGGGCCAACATTGCAATATCTCTTGCCCATTTCATGAAATTAAATTATTATTTAATCAACCGAAAGCTCAACCGAAATTCGTTTTCTGATATTAAGAATTATATGCTAAACCTAACCAACTAAGCTCAAATTTCAATTCTAAAACGATTAAATGCTTAGACCAAACCTGTTTTCACTTGTCTATTTCACGGACCAGGCAAAGACTCGTCCAGTTCATCAATTGATGGAATGCTTGGAACTGCCCAGTTCATGAACTTGGCAACACAAGCACTAGCCATTTCATGAGCCGGATGAATTTGTGACCGGTCCGTGAAATGGATAAATTAAGAAGCCAGTTAGTTCATGGAATGGGTTGAAATTTTCCAAATTCATGAGATGGTCGATTTCACTTTTGGAGTGTAATATATATATATGATGGATTAAATATTATATTTAGATTCTACAACAACCATAACTAACAAATGTAATAGCTTCTATATATATATACACACACACTGATGGATTAAATAGAAAAGCTATTAAATTTGCTAGTTACGGTTAATGCCGAATATAAGTATATTATTATTTAAAATGAAAAATGATACCTGGAGGCGGGAATATACACCAATACCTTTTCCATGAACCGTCCCGTGTCCAGGGTCATCTTCACTCATATTTTAAGGCAGTGTCTGTTATGTACGTGTGGAAATTGCCAGCTACATATGATAGATCAATTAAGATCACGATATATCAGATAACACAGCCACAATCAACTCGGTAGTTGGCCAAAGTATCTGGGTGCGATTACCGTGTCCAGGTGTGTCATTATCAATTTAAAGAGCATGATATTTAGATGCGCCTCCAACAGTAACTAACAAATGTAATATACTAGCTATTTAATGCGTCATGATATGCGTATTCGTATGATTATAATCGTACATTTGACAGTTTAAAGCTCTCCCGAGTCGATGGTGGCTGCATTAACTGATATACCGTGATCTGAATTGATCACTCATATGTAGCCGATGATTTCGACACGTCTATCACAGACTCTGCCTAAAAATATGAATGAAGAATAACTCTGAGTACGGGATGATTCCTAGGTATCTAATTGGTTAGAGCATTGGAGTACTAACCCAAAGTTCTTGGGTTCAATTCCCGTGTCCAGGTGTCATATATCAATTTATATACTGGGTAAAATATTGGTATACATAAATAACTTTATGAGATTTTAATAAAAATGTAATATACTCTTGATTTTGAAAGATAGGTTTTAGCAGCGTTACATTTCCCCGCCCCCCACAACTTACTTACTACTAGCCCGGGCTAAGTCGCATTTAAGTTGGGATGAAAGAGTACGTAATTTGAGGTCAGTATTTTTGGCAGTTTTTACAACTATTTATTTTTTATAATACAGATGCATTATTGCAGTGTTAGATCCGTTTAGATTACTTTATTTTTTTCAAATAGTCATTTTAACAGTCGTTGAATATCTTTCAAGGGTGTCCTATAATTTAAAGACCTTTTCTCTTCGTTTAAAAAGTTTCTCATCTAATGCCGCTATACTCATGAAAAATATTCAAGAAATTTTGAGGACAACATGTGAAGAAAATTAAACCAATTGTGTCTATCAAAGCATAATCGTATTGAATTTTGGCCAAAAAAAAGTCATAAAAACTGCAAAAATATTGGCCTTAATTCACGTTTCTTTCCATACAACATTAGTTGTACTATTTGTGGAGGGATTAGAAAGGTCAAAATTTAGAAGAAATATAATACTTTTTTATTTGGGATATTAAAGGGGCAATTATTTTTAACAAACTGAATATATCAGCACACGATTTATACATTAACTTAACTCTAAAACCAACAAAACACCCAGCCTTGACTGTTAATTCATCATTGTGAAAAGGATGTCCCTAAATTAAGTAAGGAGCTTTTTGGGAGTAAAGGGGTGTTTAGTATTTTATTGCGTTTCCTTACGAGAGGGAGAGGGTGTTCATAATCCAACTCTCATAAGTTTTATTAGATATGTTTGTGAAGGGACAAAATCTTTAAACATATTTTTTTTTATTCAGAAAATAAATATATTAACTATAAAATTTCACTTTTATTTAATTTACTTACTGAAATTAAAGTAGACCTACTCTAAAATTTCGTTTCACTCTCTTTTCAACCAATTCTTAAGTCTAAAAATAGCTAAACGATTAACATAAATTAATATACCAAATCGTAAAACAAATATGTGAGATAAAGGAAAGGTAATGGAAAATCTAATGATCCCTTATGTAGGGAAAGGAGGGGGTAAAAAATTATGAATAAAACCCTTACGTAAAGGATTACTCCAAAGGGAAACCCCACATTTAACAACTGATACATTTTTCGGCCACGCTGGATATCCAAGCCTGGACACTAGCTCAACAGGCAGACATGATAAAATATACATCCGCATTTGCGTGAAGGGATAATTAAAAACCATCACGGAAAATTTATCTTCATTACAACCAGCTGGGATTCAAACCCCGATCTTTCTTCACGAGTAACATTTACTAGACAAGACTGATATTTAGCCCACGTGTTCACCGATATAATATTACTAATATATTCTATGTGTGTGATTAAGATACGCACTATAACTAACCATAGATATCACAGTTGATTACAATGCCATTAATGTTATCACTGTTACTGTTGTAAACATAAGTCAATGACCTTCTATCTACTGGCTACAAATTTAATTGGAACCAAGTTTATTTTTATAATATCTACTATTTTATACTGTAGAATTTTGGGAGGAAGAATTTATTATGAGGTCAACATTACATCCTTATTTATCTTTCTTACTTTCTTTTGACCCTTCGGGTAGAGAAAGTATTGTGATAGTCAAATAAATCAAATTCTAGAATTCGATAACTAATAATTAATAGTAATTTCAATTTCCTTTATTACATTATAATATTATATATTATATAATAATAATAATAATAATAATAATAATAATAATAGTAATAATATTGGCACCGCATCTTACTAACCGTTCGGGTTATACGCTTTAAGTACTAATCACGCTAATGGATTAGGAATTGGGAGGGTTGAATTAGAGGAAGTGAACCCACATTTGCGTGGAGGGAGAGGGGAAAACCATTTAGGAAAAACCACCACAGTTCTCCCGACCGAGATTCGAGCTTCGATCTTCCCGTCCTCAGCAGTCGAGCACTACACGACAAGCGCGTTAGCCAACTACGCCACCGAGGTGGATGGGTCATTAATAAACAGAGACATTATTTTTATCTATATATTTTTCTGTAAAAGTTAATATTATTTCATTTTTGCTTTTTGGCGGAATGTGATGCTTGTATTTTTTTGTTTCTGGACTGTGTCTTACTACCAGTTCGGGATATACGCGTATGTGCTAATCACACTAATGGTGTTGGGGACCGGATTAGGGAATTAGGGAGGTAATATTTAGAGGAAGTATATCTGAACATGCAGCCACCGAAGAGTGTGGAATGTGATTCTGATGAATTTTCTGTAACTATGTTTGTTATTTCATTTCAAAGCTCTTAACATGTTTAAGTTAATCTCTCAAATTTTAGAAAAAAAGGTTAATATAAGTGGGGTGTACCCTAAGTATGTATAATAGACTACTCAACACGAAGTTTGGTGGGATCCTCAACAGTTAACCGCACCGTACCATTTATTTAATAAATATAGGTTTTTATCCACCACATATTAATATCCGCTCGATTTATAAGCATACTTTAAGTACTCTAATATAATCTGTGGGGATATGAGGAAGATATAGCTATAGAGGGAATGTATCAAAATTTGCGACTTGGGACTTTGACATACAAGTTCGGTGTCCTTATATGTAAACTACTAGCTGCTCTTGTGGCAGAGAACGTTGCCCAGGGTACTCCATTGGAGGTTATCTTATTCCCCTTAAGGGAAAACTACCCAAGGTAACATTCGGGAATAAAACCTGGGACCACTAGGTTCGTAGACAGATGCACTGACCACTAAACCATGGGGCAAGTTATGTATTCAATAATCTCCTAAGACCCACATCGGTGGCCACATGGTCTAAGGCGCTACTCTCACAATAAACTGAAATGTCGATGATGGGGAGATCGTGGCTCGATCCCTGTCAAATGTACTGAGAGTGATCTTTCTTAAATAGTTTACCATTCTTCCTCTCCCCACGCAAATACGGGTATATTTCCTCCAAATGCATCCTTCCTAATTCCTATGCCATTACCGTAATTAACGCTTAATCATATAGCCTGAATGGATACTAAGACGCGGTTCTAAAAATATGTGACTTAACCAGTAATTTGTAGGGACATGCAAGATTTGCATTTGCGATAAAACCAATTTTTACACGGATTCTATTTTCACACGAATAACACGAATTTCAGTTTTTTTTTCTAAATAAACCCAATTTCTTTGTAATTTGGCAATCACCACATGATGTAATATAATTTTCAACACCGTAACACTGGTTATAGCACTGTACCAGGACTGACGTTTATAAGAATAGTATCCGTTTTTACTTATTTTATAGGTATTAAATGGATCAAAGGAAAAATTGGTGTTTTCAGGATATTTAGGTTTTTTTATGCCTTAGGTTAGCATTAAAAATAACAATTTCTACTTTTACACATTACTATACTTAAATTTCTATTGATCGATTCTTTGTTTACAGCATTTAAAAGATTTCACGCTAGCTACGAGCAGGGACATTAATATATATGGACCTTGCTACAGGTGGTCATGACTGTTTGAAAAGATTATATCTTCTTAGTTTTCATTCCCTTCTCAATACTTGATAGTAGTTTATTCTTCTATGACGACATGTTTTGGTATTATTATTGTTTTGTTTAGACCTAAGTCGATAGTTTATTAGGTCGATAATGCTATCTGTAAGACTCGAAGGTAATAATATTGATATATCGAGTTTGATATTACAAAGCGTAATGTTTTTTTGTGCATATTTATATTTGATTTTTCTCCGAATATGTTAATAAATAGTTAATTATACAATATGAACGAAAAATTTAGACAGTTTTATCTTCGTTTTTATAAAGAATACTAATTCGTATCAAATTTATGTAAATAATAACATCGTTGTTTCTTATAATATCATCACTTTTTGAGAAAAATAGTACCACTTTTTCACAAAAAATACCCCACCTTTTGAATGTTTCTAGTAATTAGTAGTTTGGGTATGTCTAGCTCGTTACAAAAACAAGAAGGCGTCGTCCCGCCTGCCAACTTCCATGGATAGAAGGTGTCATGTGGTCAGCACAACGAAACCTTCACCCATTAATCTCAGTTTTCTAGACCAGAGATGCTACTATTTCATTCAAGTGACTCTTCATTAGTCCTCACGAGGTTAAGTTGACTCCGTTTCAGACCCACTGCTTCACTGGAAAATCTAGAAATGTCGGGAATCGAACCTGGGATTTCTATATATGTAGCCAGAATCCCTTACCACAATCAACTTGACCGGTGGTCCGTTATAACGACTATTGATATATAAACAAGTTTTTATTTACAACCATTACCATTTACAGCCAAGCCTATAATCAGTTTTTTATTCAAGCCATATATTTATTACTACCGGCTTGCTAGGCTTATCGTAGCTTCATATTCCTTATAATATAACTTAAGACTAAGACAGGCACAACATCAAGTCCCCGGTCGTTAATTTATCACAATGAAAGAGTAAACCCACAGTCCAACAGTTATATATTTTTCAGCCATCCCGTGAATCGAACCCAGGACCCTTAGCTCACTAGACAGACACGCTACCAACTGAACAAAGGTGCTAGATCACGAAATAATATTTATGTGAAAAAATCTAGATAATGGAATTTTAATTTGTTAGTATTATTATTATTATTATTATTATTAGCACCGCGTCTTACTACCCGTTCGGGTTATACGCACTTACGCTAATGTGTAATGGTAGGGTGATTGTGAGATGAAATGGAGGACCTACAGTTTAACGTGGAATCCGAACCACGGTGGAGACCTGGCATTCTTCACATTCACAAGATGTCTTGCCAGAGGTGAAGGAAGGGTTTGGTAATCAATTTGTTAGTAGCTTGGTTTATCAGATTGATTTATTGTAAACGATTGTGAGATAAAACATTTTCCAAGTGGTTTTAATGTATTAAGTCACATAAATAATAACAATCTAATATTTTTTCAAGCATAAAACAAGTAATGAAAAATATTTCCACTTGAATTTGGCTTTGAAAATATTTCATTTATCTGATTATAGTTCTCTTGAAAATGAACTAATGAACTTTGACCACTTCTAGATTACACTTTGGAACAAATTAGAAGATATGTCCATAATGTAATGTGTCAAAATAAGACTCTCACGATAAACGAATTGTACATTGTATTATCGACCATCTACTCTGTTATCTTTCTGCTGGACTAAGCTATTATTAGTAGCTCAAAGCCCGTGCTATCAGGAACGTGGACAAAGAAGTAAGTCCTATTTATTTAGATTACAGGTGATAAGGAGAATGGTGATTGAATCCCTGATGGGTGTACTTAGGCGTTTGGTTTGCCCTTCTTCTTACACGCAGATGTGGGTATATTTCTACTAAAGCTGTGCATACCTCATCCCTATCCCATTAGTATAAATATGCTGATATCTTAGATGGGAAAGTGTGTCTCAACTAAATTGTGTCTACATTTATTAATGACAGAATTATTCTAATGTTTCATTTTATAATGCTGATTGGTGGGTGTTTTGTTTATTCTAGAATTAAGCAAATGTTTAAGTCAGGTACTGAAATAATCATTTGGTTTGGAAAGTTAATTTAAGTACCTCAGGAAAAGTAGTGATTGCTTTGAGTGTACTATTAAAAATAATGTTAGTTTTTATGTGTGTTGTATTTTACAGATCCCACTCTACTTGTGGTTGGTCACGTCATGTTTTCCCTCATAGTGACGGTGTGTGTTTGTGGCGTCATGGCCTGGGCAGCATACCTGTACTCCAAGATTCACAAAATGAAGCAACTCTCAGAGAAAATACCCGGCCCGCCGACTATACCTCTGCTCGGCAACGCCGGAGATATTGGGGCGACCAAACTCAGCGCAACAAGTCATGGTACGATACTTTTATTTATTATTTTTAACACCACACCTTAATAACCCTTTGCGCAATATGCAAATGCATTAACTACGCTAAGGTGTTGGAGATGTAATTATCATCATCAGCAGCAGCAGCAGAAATCTTGAGATTTGTTTACTGCATCCCTCCACTTTTGTCAATCCTTGACCAATTTTTACATATTTGAACAGTAGGCCTACCTTCTCCTGTCAACATTTTCGATATCTGGGGTTCATGTTCTCCAATCTTGGATTCCTTCTTAAAATTCTCCCTTCCATATTTCCTGTTTAGCTTAAGATTGTACACGAAGTAACTTTCAAAATTATGACATCTGGATGTTCACCAATAAAATAAGGATGTTATAGCTAAAAACTTCAAAGATCGATTTAGTACATTACGAAATCAAAGTAACCAGAATATTATGAAATAGATCAGTTTACAAATTAGTTTTAGACATTTTTTCATCTAATATCTGTTAAATCTTATTTCTGTATCATTATCGTATTGATTTTTTGAGGATATTTATCATAACTTTAGTTTCAAACCTATCCTAACTACATAATCAGAATATTTTCTTTTTCAATTTAGTAGATAATTTTAATACAAATTACTTAATAACTATAGCTGTGATTGGGTAAAGTTAAGAGTATTTTTGTCTTATACTTGTATTGTCAACAATTTTACTCACTTTACTAAACTCTTTTATTGTGATATATATTTATTTATTTAAATAAAATCTGCAATTATTAATTTATGAAAATATTGTTATATTATAGTAAAATAATCTTATATTGAAAGAGTTTTCAGTGTATTTTTTTTAAAATATTTATTTCTATTCCCCTTTACTGAAATTAATAGATATTTAATTGTCCATAAAGACACGAGAAGGTGTAATTGGACAAAACATTATGAGCTTTTTGTTGTGTAATCCTAAAGCGCGTTTATGGAGATAAGCTTCATTTTCAGACTTGATTTCAATATAAACTAATTTAAAACTGGTTTTATTAACTCCCATTAAACATTAATATTAAATATTAATACTGATAAATAGAACCGCATCTTACTACCCGTTCGGATTATACGCTTAACTACTAAATACGCTTATGGGTTAGGATTTGAGAAGGTTAGAAATTGAAGACGTGAACCCACATTTGCGTGGAGGGAGAGTAGAAAACCATTTGGGGAAAACCACCCCAGTTCAACCGAGTGAGATTTGAACCTTGGTCACACCGTCCTCGGCAGTCTAGCTCAACACAAAACTAGTGCGTTAGCTAACTATGCCACCGAGGCGGATATTATTATATGATAGAGTTGAATATAATCATTCCAGTGTTAAAAATCAGGAGCTATTACCGATACCAAATATATACTTAGGAAACTCTTTTCATTATATTTTCCATGCTTTCAACTTTATTTTTTTTTAGTTAATAAAGTAGCATTTCACGTGTATATTTTGTTTATACTAATTTGACAAAAAATTTAAAAATAAATGCAACTTTTACAACTTAAGTATTTAATTTTAATTACTGATATATTTTGTGCACTGTGTCATACTTCCCACTACAGCTATCCACCAATAGAAAAGGAATGATGAAGGTAAATTTTTTGGGAAATGTGCCCGTATTAGCGTTGGAGGAGAATTATAAATATTTTAAGAAAAAAACACTCTTATTACACCCGATTGGGATTCAAACACTGATATCCCAGTTATTTGAAGTTCATTTTAATGAAGAAGTGAATTCCAAAGAACTGTGACCGCAGATGCAGGTCACAAAATATTTAATAATTCATTTCCTAGACCACGTGTCGCTTAACTTTAAACACTGTAGAAGTGTAGAAGCACTGGCATTGTATATTTGGGTCCAACACTCCCAATTGTTTGGATCATTTTTGTTAATGAAAGGGGGTTTGCGGCGGGGTAAGGGGTTACCGCTACCTGCTGAACTATTGCACTTGGAGAGAAGGCAGCTATTAGCTCTCAGCTGGTCTTTCTCAGGAGGAACATTTTAAAAGTGAGTTGTTTTAAAGGATTCTCACTTGGAAGCGCTGTTATAACTGGCTATTTTAAGTTTTACCTAACTAGAGGGGTGCAGCAAATCTCCCGTAAGGCTATGTATTTGTCATTTCATTGTCTGTGCCCTAGTGAGATTAGAACCTCTATATCCCTGTACTCGGCAGTCTAGCCCAACACGAAATTTGCGCGTTATCTAACTTTACCACCGAGGCGGGTATGAATGATTACATCAGAACACGAATTATAGACTAACTTAAATCAGGAACAGACACAACATCCAGCCCCCTGCCTTTAAGACATCACTTTGAAAAGGAAAACACACATTTCACCAATGATTAGTTTTACAGCCATGCCAGGAATCAAACCCGGGACCCTTAACTTACTAAACAGACTCGTTACCGACTGAACCAAGGTGTCGAACAAAAATTGATTGTTGTACTATTTAGTGGACAAAGATGTTTCTTTTTCACGTTTCTTTAAGAGTGGATATTAATACAATTATGCTCTTTATTGGAGTATTTCTACAACAATGCATATTATTTCGTTTCAAAAATCTTATGATTTTTAGTAAATAAGTCTATTCTATGATAAAAGAAATAGAAAATCTGTGTGGTGCACTGGCCCATTAAAAAGAATGATGAATTTAACAGGCAATTTATCAGACAATTAATTATATCAGCATATTAACTGCAAGCTAAAATAATTCTACAACAACAGAGCAACTAATACTCCTTTCATTAGTCATCATTATTAAATAACAAGCGTCAATTTTAGTATTAATGCATCTTTCATCCAGGCTGGTGTAACTTACCTCTTTCATCATCCCACAGATATAACAAACAGAGGTAGAGACAAGAGAGTTATAAATTTTATTTAAAACAATCAAGATATACCTCAATGAGGAAGTGGAACATACAAGCTTCCGACGCTGAGCAAGTAAACTAGCCAGATTGGCTGGCAGGCGAATAGGAAACCAACAAATAAGACCATAAGGGCATGCAAACAGCAACAATAGGTGGCAAATAATTTAAGCGCCAAAAATGGCGTCATAAGAAAACAATGATAATACACTAAGAATTGACCTCCATGTTAATATTAATTACACCTCTCATAATCGAAGGTTAAGAGCCAAGAACAGGCTTGTGCTCTAGCATTAAATATAAGGTAAGAATAGGATCACAAGTTGTCATCACCTGACAAACCCTAACCTACCTAAACATCGTTATGAAACCTTTCATTATTTATATATAAAGCTCAAAATACCTTACAATAATAAATAATCTGAGTATCTAATAACAAGTGGAATGTCTAAATATTAATACAATTATGCTCTTTATTGGAGTATTTCTACAACAATGCATATTATTTCGTTTCAAAAATCTTATGATTTTTAGTAAATATGTCTATTCTAAGATAAAACAAATAGAAAATCTGTGTGGTGCACTGGCCCATTAAAAAGAATGATGAATTTAACAGGCAATTTATCAGACAATTAATTTTATCAGCATATTAACTGCAAGCTAAAATAATTCTACAACAACAGAGCAACTAATACTCCTTTCATTAGTTTAAAATTATTAAAAAACAAGGGTCAATTTTAGTAATAATGCATCTTTCATCCAGGCTGGTGTAACTTACCTCTTTCATCATCCCACAGAAATAACAAAAAGAGATAGAGACAAGAGAGTTATAAATTATATTTAAAACAATCAAGATATACCTCAATGAAGAAGTGGAACATTCAAGCTTCCGACGCTGGGCAAGTAAACAAGCCAGATGGGCTGGCAGGCGCATAGGTAACCAACAAAAAGGCCAGAAGGGCAGGCAAACTGCAACAATAGGTGGCAACTAATTTAAGCGCCAAAAATGGCGTCATAAGAAATCAAAGATAATTAAATCTAAGGTGAGAATAGGATCACAAGTTGTCATCACCTGACAAACCCTAACTTACCTAAACATCGGTATGAAATCTTTCATTATTTATATATAAAGCTCAAAATACCCAACAATAATAAATAATCTGAGTATCTAATAACAAGTGGAATGTCTACTAAAGAAATATTTATTTGGCTGCGCTTGGCCCCTTCTTTAACATAACATATAATTATAATTGATACAACGTAATTAAACTATATAAAATTTAAAAACAAAACGTCCACATTGGAGATATTATTCATGCCAGCTCGCGGCCCCACATTCAACTAACATCTAAATGTAAATTGCCCACCAACAATAACCTATACCAATCATTTTTAACATCAAATAGATCATGAACACAGAAAATAATACAGAACATTTGGTTACTGCCTCTCTAATAGCTGAAGCAGGCTATAAAACTTTCCGTGAAAGGGGTATAATAAATTTAAGATAAAGACAATCAGGTCAAAAGGTCTTCCCAAAACACCCAAGTAACGTGCACAGATACGGGTGGTAGCCCATAGTATCCAAACATCTCATAGCCTTAAAGAGAGAAAACTGTAAAAGAATTAATAATATATGTAAGCTCTGAACATTAAATTTAGAATAATAAAAATTTAGGGCCAAAAAGAATTTTGAGAAAAATGTCAAGCCTACTTAATAGTCAGGCCTTTCACCTCAAAAGCCCAGAGTGTAATGTGTGATCACATTCTGGACTCCAACCGTTTTATAATCCTAAGGAAATCATGTGGTCTCGAGGCACGGAGAGTAAAGGAGATTAAAGGAGTAAGGGTTCCAGAACAGTCTCCACTCGTCCACACGCCTTTAAGTCTATACACAATCACAATTCATAGAAGTTCTGAATACGCCAGTCGACGCGCGCTAAGCTCACGCGCAACGCTGCTAATTTGTTTTGGGTAGTGGTTCAACCAACACGGCTGGAAGCGAACCTCGGACCTCGAGCTAGTTCAACGTTGACAGTGCTGCGATGTGTATATCGGATTGTAGTCGTGCCGGAATGAGTCAACTGGGGCTGGCTTGGTGAGTTATACAACTTCTCTGAATTTATGTTGTAACAAGGTTACACTGGTAATGGAACCAGATACCTTATGCTACCAACCGATTTAAGTTATAGAAACGGAACATATGTTTGACATATATTATTACTATCATTATGATTATTATTATTTGATATTAGAGTATTTTATATTTCTTCCCTTAAATAAAATTCAAATTTATGAAGAATGACAGAAAATCTGCGAATAAAAATTCCCACCTAAAATACCAATGTTTGATATCGACCAAATTGCACAGCACAAACCTGCTTCGGTGGCTTCATGGTCTAAGGCATCACCCTCCTGTTTGACTAGACTGATGAAGACGGGAGTTCGGGATTAAATCCTAGTCAGGTGGACTGAGGGAGGTTTATTTAAAATTGTTTTTCCACTCTCCCTCCACGTAAGTGCGTTTATACTTCCTCTAAATTTAACCTTCCTAATCCCTAAGGCCATAGTGTAATTTGTACATAGGAGTGCTAAACGAACGGGTACTAAGAGACGATACTAAATAAATGGGCTCAATTTTTTCAACATATTATTTTTCGGTCTTTTATTAAGTTTTGTACTGAGGGAATCATTTTAAATCCCATATCTTCATCTTAGTACTTTTTATGTTGGATGAAACAAGTAACTGGTATTAGTATATACAAAAAAGCGTAATGTGGCTTTGCGTTGATAGCCACTACTGGCACTAGATTTAATATAAACAATAGCTCAAGCTATCGTCTTGTTTCTTGTTATTACAGAAGTTCTACAAACAGTAGTCAAGCTACATAAAGAGTACGGTTCCATCATCAGGTTGTGGCTCGGCGCAGATTTATTTGTTGTACTCTCGGATCCCAAATATGTTGAGGTAAGTAAGTAGCCAACCATCTGAAGGTACATTCACAACCCCCGCTTATTCCCCTCCCCCTTGTCCCAGTTACTTGGATGACAGCTCAAACCGTTACTAGAAATTGTCCCTGTATCCCTTCACCAACATCTGACATCTATAACTTTGAAAAACTGTAATTAAAACATATGATAATGTATGAATGTGATAGTTAACCACAGTAATTTAGGCCAATACTATATATATATTTATTTGAGGTCGGGCACAAATCTTATATTTTATCGATTTATTCTCCTTAAAATAATTATATATTCACAACACTTTCACAAACGGTTTAACAAATATTCCTTTAAATTGGCGAACGAGGAATTTAAACCATGTGATTGGTAATGACGGAGACAAGTTCTTTAAAATGGTGCATCCAAACAGTGGATACAACATTTTAGCCAGTTAAATATTTCAAAATACGTTAAAATAATCATTAAATTATGTATTATCACATAAAAAAATGAAAAGTACTTTCTCTTTTCCAATTAAATATGATGCCTGCATTAAAAAGTAATAATATATTAATATATTTAAAATAATAGTATTAATAATAAGATTTTTTTGGGTTCATCCACATATACTTTTTTTGGTCCTAGGTCATACTTGGAAGTAATAAGTGGATCGACAAAGGCGTTATCTACAGATATCTCTATGATTGGCTAGGTACTGGGCTACTTACATCTACAGGTAAGATTTACATTCTCGCCCACTACGGTGGCCAAATGGTCTAAAGGCAGCAGCTGGAAATCTACGGCCCACTGACTGATTTTATTTGCCCCACAAAAGATTTACCAAACAAACAATTATGTTCATAAGAATAGATTAATAACTAATTATTACTATATGAATATTTGGAAGACGGTGTAAGAGAGGTGGAAGAAAACATATAAATTGTAACAAACACAATATGGCTTTTAAAATGTCACTGGACATAGAGTTAATTGCTACCTCTTGAAGAAAATTGATCGTTACCACCCAATCCCCCGACCTAGGTTTCATTCTATCGAAACTCGTCAGGGAGGAATGTGAAACGTGCATCGCAACTTCCTTGGAGAAAAAAAAAAGGGGGGGGGGGAAATTGGAATTCGATAAAGGCTGATAGGTCACATAGATAGGCAGAACTATATGATATATATAAAGCTGAGATATTTTGCTCGAATCTTTGTTCAAACTTGCCTTCATTTTTAAAAATAACTCATAAGGCACGTCAGGTGTATTAAGGGTGTTTTTTTTCCTTAATGGATTTCCATACTCTCTCCATGAAAATGTGGGTGTACATAATCTAAATTCAAACTCGTTTTGTCAGTGAACATAGACCCCCAATGCACCCTGTCCTCTGCCTCCTCCTTACTTACCCAGGATTTACCTCTTTCCTTCAAGTCATCTAGTATTTGAATCCTCCTCCTTATATAAGCTCCTCTTTTCCTAAACCTGTCCTTCTATGACGTCATGCAGAAGATAATTCCTCCTAAGGATATGTCTAATCCAGTTTCTCTTTCGCCGAATAAGCACATCCTAAATAGTTCTCGTCTCAACCACTCTTCTTTGTACTTCTTCAATTGTCACCTTGTCTGCCCACCTGATCTTCTCAAGTCTTCTCTAGCAACACATTTCAAATCTCTCCAAGTATTTCTTTATCATCTTCACAAGAGTCAAAGTTTCTGCTTCATACAGTGCGATGAACCAAATGTAAGCATTTCATCTATTTCTTCTTTAGTTCCTAACTCAATTTGATGGTCAGTAGTAACCTCTTCTTGTTAAAATCTTCCTTGCCCATGGCGATCGTCTACATTAGATTTATATAGGAATAATATTTTCTAGCACTGTATTGAAAATTATATAAATTTATTTATAAGAAGTGATCTCCGTACTCTGCATCTTAATTTTAAGTCCGGTATGTCCATATAATTAAACCAATGGATCAGGGTTGAGATAAAATTGAGTTTTTAGGGCATGGACCTGATTTGAGTAATGATAAAGTCGAAAATCACTATGCTAAACAGGCCAGGATTCGACCCATAGCCTCCCTTTGATCGTAGAACTAGACAAAACGAGACACACGATTCTTCGTGTGTCCACCAGTGCAGAGGTGTCTTATTTTAAGTTCTAGACAACTATAAATCTCTAAGAGTTCTTGTGTCAGAAATATATGAGTTACTTATCTCTTCCATAACCTTACTATAACTCGGATGTTAAAGGATAAGTCATTTTGTATGTATCTTGTAATTAAATTCTCATTTTATTATTATTATTATTATTACTAGTTTGATAATTTAGGATATTCAGCGTGCACTTTCTGAACTTACTGATTATATAATCACAATACTTACAAGATAACTTAAATCTATATTAGACACCCACTAATGCTTACTATCAATTCGTGTTTTAAGCATATGTGCTAATTAATCTAATGTGCTAGAGATGAGGAAGGTTTAGTCTAGAAGAAGTGAACCCGTATTTACTTGAGGGTAGAATGGAAACCAATTTAATAAAAAAACACCTTTGGTACACCTGACTGCGATTCGAACCCTGATCTTCCCATAATCAGCAATCTAGTCCATCACTAGAGTTATTCCTTAGACCATGTGGCCACCGAACTTAATTCATCACTGTGAAAGGGTAAACCCACATTTCATCAATGATACATCATATAGTTATACAAGGAATCGAACCCTTGATCTTTAGCTCAGCAGGCAGACGGGCTAACGACTGATATAGGGTGTCGGGTGGATTTTATATTAAGGGCCTTTATTATCTGACTGCTAGAAACGCTATTAGCTATATTTATATATATTCATACATCAAGTCATATTGTATCTATGGCTGTCACTTTTTATAGATAATATCAATACCTATAAAATAACGATAATACAATATGGTAAAATGTTAACAATTATGGCCACAAAAAACTATGTTTATATTTTCTAAAAGGCCATTCTTATGAAAATTGGGCTGTAGTAATTACTATCTAAATAAATGTTTATAATATGAAGGTCTCGATATTTTATTAAATTATTTCGTTCAATATAGATGTTTTTATTACCTCGTATTATACCTGTTCAGTTTATACTCCGAACACAATAGTTACTAACGACCGAATGTATCGAGAGATGAGGAAAACTCCAGAGATAATCCACATGTTACAAACCATCTCCAATGCCACCGACTGGGTTTCAAATCTTGACCTGGGTGTCAAAGGCAGCCAAGTGCAATTTGAAGTTAATGCTTTAGACCACTTGGTCAGAGATGAGAGTTTGTTATTTTACTGGGACAGAGTACAACTATTGTATTATAAAAAGTAGTTCTCCATGATTGCTATTTTTTTTAAATAATATCTGGTCAAGGCCATTGAAGTTGCTAGCATCCAGTCCTTAATTATTTATTATATAATAAACCTGACATAATTCATCACACTCTCAGAGTTTAATATTTTAATAAAGACAACCATTTATTTACTATTTCAGGAGCAAAATGGAAAAGGCGTCGAAAAATAATCACACCAACGTTCCATTTCAAAATTCTCGAAAATTAATATGCTAATTACTCAAAATGGGTACGGGTACAAAACTTTTTATTTGTGGTACAAAATGGTACAAAACTAGTACAAAACTTTGGCATAGAAAAATTAAAAAGTGTTACAACAGCATTAACCTGGAGTCACCACGTTGATATGCTAATTACTCAAAACTGGTAAGGGTACTAAACTTTTTATTTGTGGTACAAAACGGTACAAAACTAGTACACAACTTTGGCATGAAAAAAATTAAAAAGTGTTACAACAGCATTAACCTGGAGTCACCACGTTGATATGCTAATTACTCAAAACGGGTACGGGTACAAAACTTTTTCTTTGTGGTACAAAACGGTACAAAGCTAGTAAAAAACTTTGGCATCAAAAAAAGTTCAATATTCAAAAGTGATACAACAGCATTAACCTGGAGTCACCACCTTGATATGCTAATTACTCAAAATGGGTACGGGTTCAAAAAATTTTCATTGTGGTACAAAACGGTACAAAACTTGTACAAAACTTTGGCATTAAAAAAAGTTCAAAATTCAAAAGGGGTACATCCGAATTTACCTGGAGTAGTCACTTTGATATGCTAATTACTCAAAATGGGTACGGGTACAAAACTTTGGCATAAAAAAAAGTTCAAAATTCAAAAGTGGACAACAGCATTAAGCTGGAGTCACCACTTTTATATGCTAATTACTCAAAATAGGTACGGGTACAAAACTTTTTATTTGTGGTACGAAATGGTATAAAACTAGTACAAAACTTTGGCATAAAAAAAATTAAAAAGTGGAACAACAGCATTAACCTGGAGTCACCACGTTGATATGCTAATTACTCAAATCGGGTACGGGTACAAAACTTTTTCTTTGTGGTACAAAACGGTACAAAACTTTGGCATCAAAAAGATTCAAAATTCAAAAGTGGTACTACAGGTTAATGGACGTCTAGCTGGCTGGAATGGAAAAGCTAATTTTTATGCTCGAGAGTGTGATTGTATTTTGACGTTATATCTCCCCAAGTTTGGTCCAACTTGGTTGCCTACACACTTTATGGTCATTTAATCTTCTACCAATTTAGCAACTGTTTAGTCTTCTTATCTCTATCAGTTCTTGGAAAAAGATTGCTTGCTGCCTTTACTGATTACCGGTCGCGGTCGCCAGTCTCCCAATTGTTTAAACAAACCAATAATTCTGCCAACCTGATGGCTGGAATCCACCAGTTTGTATAACGTTAGCAACGCCATCTATTTTGATATTTTGATAGCTGAAAGCTCAACACACCGCCAGAGAGGGTAGGCAGGGCCTTAATACTAGAGACCACCTGGTCAAAGCTGATAGTTTGTTATTTTACTGGGGCAGAGTACAAATATTGTATTATAAAAAGTAGTTTTCCATGTTTTTTTTTAAAAATAATATCAGGTCAAGGCTATTGAGTTTGCTATTATCCAGTAGTTAATGTGAAGGTCTACTATGGTATAGATCTGAAATATTTCATCACTCTCTCAGAGTTTAATATTTTAATAAAGAGAACCATTTATTTACTATTTCAGGAGCAAAATGGAAAAGGCGTCGAAAAATAATCACACCAACGTTCCATTTCAAAATTCTCGAAAATTTCATAGACGTGTTCAACTTGAATGGACAGAAATTGGTGGATAAACTACAAAAAGAAGTGAATGGCCCAGAGTTCGACATCTGTCCTTATGTTACTTTATGTACACTAGATATAATATGTGGTAAGTTCACTGTAAATTAGTTAAATCAGCTTCTTATTTAGTACGGTTAGTACATACTACATGCAGGGGGCTACCATCCACAATAGCCATTTTTGGTGGCCACTATATATTAGCACCATATCTTACTACAACATCTTGCGTTACTTTTTTTTTACAGTCGCAATAATCGACCTTCAGGCCCACTCTTACACTGTCATATTATTCTACTCGTTAGGGCTTAACATGAGGTTAAGCGATAACAACCCCCACTTTGGATTTTACAATGTTCGGTTAGAGCTAGCGTCCTCGTTAAAGTTCTCGTAAAGTTAACCCGAGGTTTACCTTCTGGTTAGCACACCAGAGTTCGACATCTGTCCTTATGTTACTTTATGTACACTAGATATAATATGTGGTAAGTTCACTGTAAATTAATTAAATCAGCTTCCTATTTAGTATGGTTAGCACATCCTACATGTAGAGGGATACCATCCACAATAATCCGCTTTGGTGGCCACTATATATTAGCAACACATCTTACTATTCTTTTGGGTTATACTCTTGTTTAATAATTAAGCTAATGGTTTCAAATATTAGGAAGGCTATATTTAGAGAATGTGTACTCGCATTAAGGGGTTGGGGGAGAGGGTATAGTTGAAATTTTTTATGGAAAAACCACTCTCAGTACACTGAGAATCAAACCTCGATCTCCACTTCATCAGCAGCTATGTCTACTGCGAGAGTAGCGCGATAGACCACAGTGGCCACTAAAGCAGGTAATTTATGTTATTAATTATAAATATAAATGGTAGTTTTAAGTATTAACTTGAACTAGGCACCAAAAACTTTGTGAAAATAATGTTGGAGATAAATTATATCTGGGTGCATGCGAAATAAAACATTTACTTAAACAGTTTTTGAAACTCTACGGATTAGATCTAGTTCATTGTGAGCTCTGCAAGATTCGTGTCAGCCTCCCATTCTTCTTCTCAATGTAGCGTGGAGATACGTCCATGATGGTCACAGCGACTTTCATTGTCATCATGCATGCTGTGGTGCATCAAACACCCAATTCTCTCAGTTCAAATTCAGATGGAATGATTACTGGAAAGCCATTTATTATACTATTATTGTTACAAATAGCACACACTATAATAACCTGGTACTGTCAATTAGAATAGAGGTTTTAGTGGCACAAATCAGTGATAATTTAGGAGAATTCAATTTTAATTGCTTTGAAGAACTATATTATGTTTCCAAAGAATATTAATATGATGTATTAGGAAAAAAAACGTCAAATATAAAGTTAAAAATTCATTTGGAAGAGATTTGGTAAGAATATTACAAGTTAGTGTCTTAGGACTTAAATATGGTGATATATATTAAATTTATACATTTACAAATTAAATAACATATTGAAAACAATTAAAAAATATTAAAAAACACATTAATAATATATTAAAAAACATTAATACATCAAATGCTCGTAAAGTTGGTTTAATTTTATCTGATATAGTACAATTAGTTTGTATAATGTTATTATTCTTCGTCAATTATTAAAGTGATAAGAAAACAACTTGTACTTAAGGAAAAATATTATTATGTATTAAGAAAACAATTTGTATTAAAAATAAATATTCTGAGAAATATATTAAAATTGAATTGTTCATTATCTGTAGTCCCTTGTTCCTTGGTTTCACATTCTTGTGATGTATAATTGCTTCGACATGTTTCGATGCACTATGGAATCATTCTCAAGACATGGTAGTGGAGAGAATGAGTGTTCCAACTAATGGTGTGAAGAAACATTTCCTCATCATACATTATACATCACAAGAATGTGAAACCAAGGAACAAGGGACTACAGATAATGAACAATTCAATTTTAATATTTTTCTCAGAATATTTCTTTTTAATACAAATTGATTTCTTAATACATAATAATATTTCTCCTTAAATACAAGTTGTTTTCTTATCACTTTAATAATTGACGAAGAGGAAACAGATCCTCACACCACGTTACGGAGTAACGCTCCAAACACGTCCACTCGCTACGAGAGCAGTAGACAGATAGACAGACAGACAGACAGATGGACGGACAGACAGACCGACAGATAGACAGACATACAGACAGAAAGAAATGCAAAACAAATTTTTTTAAGATTCAGGGTGTCATGAGACGTCGAAATTTATCAAAATCTCGATTTTGATTTTTTTTAATGATCACAATACTTTCTGTACCTGTAAGATAGCGAGAAAAGAAAAAAGATTGGAATGATATTTTGGTCTTCCAAGCACTCAAGGGATTAATTTTGTCCTATTAATCAACACTTTTAAAATCGTAATCATATTCTTTACTAAGTCCAGGAATCGAACTTAATATAAGAAATTGTGGTCTGAAGAGGAATTGTGGAATTTGATACCCACCTTTTCTGTCCTGAGATAAAATGATGAATAAAAAGTATAAACACAGCTCAAATTCTGCATGCTTAGAATATTATAATTTTAAGTTGTGTAAAATATGGAACAATAAGAAGAATTCAATTAAGGAAGCTAAAAAATTTAAAAATAATTAAACATTGATGAAATTTGATAGGTACATTTTGTGTTCAAATAATCTCAAAATATTTCACTGTAGCTAAATTAACAAACCAAAATTTTCAATCAATAACTAAAATCAATTTAACGCTTGATTTGAATTTATTTAAACGTGATTATGATAACATAACTAAACTAAGAAAGCACATTATTATATATTAACGGTCCACGTATTTACACAAATGGGCTATGACAATGGAAGGTATATATTAAAACGATCACAATACTTTCTGTACATGTAAGATAGCGAGAAAGAAAAAGATTGGAATGATATTTTGGTCTTCCAAGCACTCAAGGGATTAATTTTGTCCTATTAATCAACACTTTTAAAATGGTAATCATATTCTTTACTAAGTCCAGGAACAGAACTTGTTATAAGAAATCGTGGTTTGAAGAGGAATTGTGGAATTTGATACCCACCTTTTCTGTCCTGAGATAAAATGATGAATAAAAAGTATAAACACAGCTCAAAATCTGCATGATTAGAATTATTATAATTTGAAATTGTGTAAAATATGGAACAATAAGAAGAATTCAATCAAGGCAGCTCAAAAATTTAAAAATAATTAAACATTGATGAAATTTGATAGGTAAATTTTGTTTTAGTTCTAATAATCTTAAAATATTTCACTGTAGTTGAAATAACAAACCAAAATTCTCGATCAATAACTAGAATCAATTTAACGCTTGATTTGAAGTTATTTAAATGTGATTAAGATCACATAACTAAACTAAGAAAGCACATTATATATATATTAACGGTCCACGTATTTACACAAATGGGCTATGACAATGGAAGGTATGTATTACATTATGTACTCCCCACATCTGTGTAGATGGAGAGTGGGAAACCGTTAAAAAAACCTGAGTAGGCCTAACTTAGATTCGAACCTCGATCTCTCTGGAAGTGGTAATCCAGTTTATTACGAAAGCTACTCCTCAAGTCAATACGCCTTAACATATATGTATATTCAAATACAATTTTAGAATACGAAAAATGCTATATAATTTTCTAATTTCTGTATGCATTTAATCGCCAACAGAGAAGATCAATTAATCAAACCATCCGACCATGAAAACAGGATGTTAATGGAGTATTTTAAAAACCACTGCACAGTACAGAACTATAGCTATACATCTCCATTGAAACGGGCTCAGACAGTTCCAGGCATCAGTATCAGACTCATGCGTGGTTTTAACATCGCATTGTACTACCCGCTCAGGATGTACTCATGTGTACTAACCACGCTAATATCCTTGGGATGAGAAATATTGAATTTAGATAAAGTGTACACGAATTTGAGTAGAGGGGATTGAAAAAAACTATTTAGAAAAAAAAATCCTCTCAGTACACCCAACTGGGATTGAACCATAATCTGCCCCTTAAAGATTCGGTCCACCTAAGTGGGTTTCATCAATATTAATAGCTCGTATAGTTCTTCTTATAGTACCTTCAAATAAAATGCCATTGGTATGTTTCAGAGACCGCCATGGGGATCAGCATCAACGCACAAGATGGCGGCAGTGCTGACTTTGTGGAGGCTACCAAAGTGTAAGTCAGGCTGACTCTTCATTTGGAAACTTTGTCTATTTTAATTATATGATTATGGTAGAAAGGAACTTTAAAAAAATTAAAACTATTCTGTTGTTTGGTAAATATTGATAAAATTTTACCTTATTAGTAATATTATTTCATAGATATTGATATTAGTTATCAAACACGCCAATTAGATGTCACACGACTTCACATATGGAACATACAAATTGTTTTAAAAACTTTAAAAACTGTAAAAAAAGTTCCTTTATATTTAAATTAGACCGAAAATAAGCGCCATTGGTGATGAGTTTGATCCGAGTCAAGATTGAATGAGCTGAGTTTGAGTTTCACCCAATGTGATTTTACATCCTCTCTTCAGGCGTTTATAAATACCTTCCTTAAGATGGGTATGCAGGTTATACAAGAAAAGGGGATTGATTTTCATTATTAATTTCAAAACATTTTTTTGTCAAAATAAATAAAATAATGATTGATTAAAAACATAGAGTTTAGTTTCTTCTCATAGTAAAATCAACAGTTGTCGAATCTCTCTAATGAGAATAGCCGCATTAGCTAATTAACTTTTTAAATGAAGAGAAACAAAAGGTAAGGATCTGCGCACGGACTTTCTCGCTCTGTTGTTTAAAAATGGATATGTTTACTTAAAATTCCTAATATAGTATAAATTGGCAAAAACAAGAAAAAATTACGTTATATATGCGTACAACTTTTTTGACTCATGTTTTTAATCATCATAATTTTATTTTTAAAGAATTAACGTCTTCATTTATATATTCGGACTAATACAAAATACCGATTTTCGGTCCCCAAGGGTCAACACTTCGTATTAAAATGTTGACTTCCCGTTAAAATTTTCGTCATTTCACAAGGGGATGAACATCTTATGGTTAGCGCATTTCTATTAAGTTTAACTTTTGCAAATTTTGATTAAGTTAATAAAATAGGTAATTTTTGACTATTGAGTCTAAAATGAAAGAAATAGAAACATTATAGCCGATTTTGAGAAAATGGAATTTTTCGATTTTCATTCTTTAGAGTTATACAGACACACAGAGAGACGGCGTTGCAAAATACACTTTTAGGTTTCGGGGGTTCATGAAACGTCAAGATTCATCAAAACCAAGAGTTATATTTTTTTTTCCGATGATCACAATACTTTATATACCTGTAAGATAGCGAGAAATTAAAAATTGACATTAAATTCTAAGACACCCTTAACAGATATTCAAAAGCTGTTGTTGATATGACCCTGTGAAGAAAACTCAATTTTATATTTTTACAGAAGCAATATTTGATTTATTTTGGTCAAAATAAATAGATTTTTGATATAAAAACTTCAAAAACACCTTTTCTTGCGTCCCTTATATCTCTATCTTAACGCTATCTCTTTACAACGCACCTATGAATTAAGACATTATAACCTTTATGTTACACACACCGATGGTCGAACAGTGAAAGTAGTTAAACTCGCCTTGCCCTCTGTCGACATTAATGAATAGGTCAGGGTTAGTATCTCAGTCGGGTATATTACAAATTATTTTTTAATTATGATTTATTGGTGGTCTATTCATCCATTTCACATACTGGTAAATATACTATAATCTACCATATAACTAAGTAGATTAGAGATTGGCGTACATTTGTCCGTATCGAATTTGCTCGATTTTCTTCACATTGACTCAGAAAAATTCTCGATTCTAGTCCTTTCCTGTTTTTTTCACAATTTAATAAAAGAAAACAGGTAGAAGAGTCGCAAGAGGTTGAGATTTTTAGTATAAAATCATAGGTTAAAGTTTAAATATCACAACTTTATAAATATATTATTTTTAAGAAGTCGCAAATGTTCAATCCGAATGTGCAGGATCGGCTTGCTTTAGCCCGCTTAGTGTTTTCCGGAGAGAATAATAATTTCTATTGTGATGCGATGCGAGTCGGTCCGAGCCAGTCAAGTATTTGCTACCTTCCGGCTCGCATTGCACCGGCTGCTGAACTTTTGTTGGTTTCGCATAAGTCCATTACCTTTCAATCACTCTTAGTGGTCAAACTTATCACAAGCTCAATAGTGAGCTCATGTCTAAAATCATACAAACAAAATATAATTTTATCAATGAGTTGAAGGACGGCTTTTCTTCATTTAGGAAAAACCACCCTCAGTGCACTTAAATGGGATCGAACCACGATCTTCCCGTCAATATCAGTTTAGTCTAGTGCGAGAGAAGCGTCTTAGACCTTGTAGACACGGAAATAATGAGCTTGTAAAAGGTTTGTCAATAAAATTGATTTATTTGAGGTATTTAACGTGCCTTTCTGAACCGACTGATTATATTAGCCCACAATATTTACTGTAAGCGTGTGAGAAAGAACCTGCCAATTTTGCTGGAATAGATATATTCACATAACTTCCAGGAATCTATTGCATACCACAGTCGACATGGGACAAACGTCTTTACTTCCGCTCCAAAGGAAGTTGTGCTACAGAATTTTATCGCTTGATAAAATTTCGGTGGACCCATCTTGGCTTGTACCCACAAACATCAGGTCCTGAGGCGAGTACTTCACCCCAAGACCACTGATGTCGACTTGTAAGTTCCAGAACTATTCAGTGATCAGTTGGTAATCATACTTTAATAATGGCGTGGTTGATTGTTTATCCAGGATAGCCGATGCTATAGTATGTCGATCTTTCAAGCCATGGCTGCAGCCAGAGATAGTTTTCAGGATGTCACCAACGGGTAGAAGACATGCGAAAGCTCTTGAAGTTCTTCATGGTCTGACTGAAAAGGTATCGTCAAACAGTTGTTAGGAAGAACAAGATAAAACAAAGTAAAAAACATCAACTTATTGTTCTTTCAACTAAACATAAGGTATATACGAGTATATATATATGGTAAAGCCAAGCTACTATCGTAGTTTTAACATATTTTTAATTAATATTCTGAAAATTAAAATATGACACCTGGACATGGGAATCGAACCCGGGGACATTTGGCTTAGTACACCAATGCTCTTACCACTGAACTATCCAGGATTCGTCTCGTGGTCAGGGTCATTCTTCACTCATACTTTAAGGCAGAACCTACGATGGACGTGCGGAAATCGTCGGCTACAAATGTGTGATTTAAAAAAAACATATTTATTTTATAAACTCACACATTTGTATCCGATGATTTCCGCACGTCCATCGTAGACTCTGCCTTAAAATATAAGTGAAGAATGGCCCTGACCACGAGACGAATCCTGGATATCTCCGTAGTAAACTAAATGTCCCCGGGTTCGATTCCCATGTCCAGGTGTCATTGTTTAATTTTCTGAATATGATATTTACATGGAGTAATCCTCATTAAAAAGCATAAATAATAGTTTTGGCTATTTGATTCGTTAATATTTTTAATCTGCATTAAGTTTTATATTTTCCACTTCCAACACCTTTTATCACTGTCAGATAAGACTTGATCTTTTCATAAAAAAAATGATTCTCATTTCTAGGTGATCCAAACAAGAAAAGCAGAATATCTTTCGAAGCACAATTCCAAACAAGGAGATCCAAGTGAAAACGAAAAATGACATTGGTGAATTTTATTACATATTTACTAAATATTATACCCACCCCCTCCAACGCCCTCCCACACTTTACTACCCTAACTCCACGCGTTTAACTGGAATAATAATATAAGAGTGAATAAGGGGGGAATTAGAAGAAACGTACTCGAATTCTATTGAGGAATTGTAGAAAACCACTTATAATGAAAAAAACCTTTCAGTACACCCAGTCGGGTTTAGAACTGTGGTTCCCCCATAATAATCAAACCAGATCAGATGAGCCTGACGTTTATTCCCCGTGCCCACCGAGTCTGGCTTTGCTTGAGTACCTGAGTTTTATTAAATATTATAATAATGTGTTATTTCTATGTAGAATAAAAATTAGATTATATTTTCATTAACATAAAAAATAAATTTTAATATAACTATTACAAAATTATTAAAAAAAAATAGGGCCATGAGATTATCAAGAAAATAAAATTAAATTAAAAGGGTAAAATATATAGGATGAAAACGGATTGAAAACTACTAATAAATTGATCTCCCTAGATGCTTTTTTCCAAATTTGGGTGTTTGTTTCAGAGTTATCGTTACTGTGTTGTTTTTTAACAACAAGTATTTCATCGAGTCATGTGAGAGTATAAAAAAATAGTTGGAACCGAAAACTATGGAGGTTTTCACCTTGATAGAAATATTGCTTTTATTATTGTAGTTGACCTCTATTATAAAACCAGTCTAGCCTCTAAGCAGTGAGAATATTTAAATTCTATTTTCTAATTTGAACTACCTTTAGGTCTGAGCTAATACTTACAAGTTTATATTAATCTAGCTCAAGTAGGAGCATAAAAGGTTTTAAAATATGGCCAAGGTAAGCCGAGCGTGTTAGAACGTGTTTTTTTTTTTATCGTTTAGCATTACTATCCAGTAGGGACCTAACTTCCGGTTCAGTCATATATATGAAAACTATTCGCAGCTCTGGAGTCTGTCTTCACGTACCTGCATTGAGATGAATGTGATGATGGTGAATATGAGGGTGGGGGTTGGAGTCTTAAACCTAAATTAAGTCTAATTTATCAACCCCTAGTGACCATTGGTATAATTCTTCTTAATAGTATAATAATCAAGGTACCAGCCAAGAATTGAACCTGGAGCCCTTTGGTTAAAATCCAGGTGCACTGACCACTACACCGCGGGGTGGTACGTTCTTCTCCTCTTCACCCCTATTTGACTAATCAGTCATAGAGACTGCTTTACATACGTCAAATTAAAAATTATTCTCGCTTAGAACTGGTCTATTATAATTCTACTAGATAGCTGTTGGCCGCGGCTTTGCTCGCGTGGAAGTTGATTATATACAAATACGAAAATATACATATGTATTTACAAATTAATTAAAAATATTACGTTACGTTGATGACCATAACTTGACCTCAGATCAAAAATAATGCAAGTCCGATAGAAACTTTCACCCCCTTTTTCATCCCTTATTAAATAAAATTTCCAAAATTCCTGAAACACGTATTTATTTGTTTTACGTCAATAACCGAAATACAAAATTTTGTTTATGTAACTTTCAAAATGACGGACTTTCATACATATTATCATACCCATTATCATCCCCTATTTTGACCCCTTTGGGGTGGAATTTTCTAAAATCCTTTCTTAGTGGGTGCCTACATAACAAAATGAATATACAGTCCGAATTTCATGCTTGTAGCCTTGATAGTTTGCGCTCGGCGATGATGAATCAGTCAGTCAGTCAGTCAGGACATGTTATTTTATAAGTATAGATTGAGTTAAAATAAGAACTGAACTACATAGTAATTTAAACCAGCTCTGTTTACTCTGGAAACAAGCCACGCAAAACCTCGCCATGCGAATGAATTCACTATTAGTAGAGTTAAATAGACCTAGATCTAGATCAAGTTAACAGATAATATAACGTATTAGCTTAAGTTAACTCATAATAAAGTGTTGATAAATGGCTTTTATTTTTTAAGGGACGGTATTATGACTTTTGGGAAATATTAATCTGGCAAATAAATATTTCTATTTGATCGATTAGTTAAAAGTGCGTCTTGTGACTTCCAGATAGCATTTATCTGTCTGATAAAAGTATGTATCCATCACATTTTTATAGGGAGTTTTAAGTACCTGATAGCTTTTTTCTGAAGTTTAAAATGGTTGTTGCCATAGTGAAGTGTTTGTTTTTCATGAGATTATTCTTATAATAATCTGTTTTTAAGTTAAAATATTGGTTTACGTGTTTATTAGGCACAAGTCAAGGCTCTAATTATATATAAAGTTAGAACCTTTAATTCACACTTTTATGAAAAGTCACAAGCTATTTGTAGAGTTGTATTTATATAAGAACAAATTATTAAAATGGGAGTACAATAAATTAAATATTGTAAACGTTGTATCCAACTATTGACCACATTTTGTCCAACATCGAAACTAGTACTCGCAAGACAACCTATGTTCTGCGGCCACGTGACGCCATCTATTTCCTCCCACACATCTAGCTGCCATTATTTAACAAATGCTTAGTGATGAAGCCATTAGACAAGTAGTAGTGGTAGCAGCAGAGTTCATATGCATACGCGCACCAGTAAAAACAGTATCAACCTTGCGTTTTCTGCATAAAAACTTATTTGTCCTACAGATGGTCATCCGACAGATACATTTAGTTCTTAGCACGGGAAAAATATTAAAGTTACTAATAAACTTTATCTGGTCGCTAACTTTAACCTCCCGATATTAATATGTATTTGGTAGTTATATTACCAGCCCTAAGTAGAGAAAATTATAACTGCTAATTTTTACAATTATGGTCTTGAGTTGGACAGAAAAATTAAGGAGAGTAAAAAAAGTTTCTTATATTGTAAGCAGGGGCGGCTCGTCTCTAATGCGCGGAGGCGCGCACCCCCCAACCCAATGAATCCTCAGTTCCTTTTAAAGTTATTATTCGCACTATCACGGCAATTTTATCTTGCCATAACAGTTTCAAGAAAAATATGTTTTCTGGTTTAAGAAATAGCAGGCAATGTTTTTAAAATGGCATGCGGTCGGGTGCGAGGCGGTCAGCACTTGATATTGTGAAACCAAACCTTCCCACCCCTTCAACTCATGTCTTAAAATGGCATACAGTCAGGCGCGTGATGGTCAGCGCCTTGACAGGGGGAGCTGAATTGTATCCATTCTGAATGGTACCCATTCAGACATTTCTTATACAAGCACCACAAATAAAAATTATGATTTGTATCCATTATCATAATACCCACAAAATCCTGGATTGTATCCATTCTGAATGGTAGCCATTCGGACATTTTCTTAAACGAGCACCACAAATAAAAAGTCTGAATTGTATCCACTAGAAATATTTGCATTATACCCACATAATCCTGAATTGTATCCATTTAATTGCGGTACCACTTGTCTGATAGATGGCAGCAGAAGAAATTCGCCTTAACTCATTCCATGTTTAATAGAGAGCAGCACTTATCATTAACTCATTTTGTGTTTACTAGAGATAGAGAGCTGCACTATCACTATATATAAAGATAAATACTTATTGGTGTTTCTTTTAAAAGAATAATAAAAGCGCTAAAAGCGTACTTTACAAATCATTGTAGTTTCTTTATTCAAATTAACTGGCTTCCTTAAACAACAACGTTTCAAACATCTAATTTATGCTCTAAGAAATGAAGACGTAGGGTTATTGTTACAGTTATCATTACAGAGGTTCATGGAATTGAATAATCACTATAACTTTAGTGTGCTGTATAAATGAATTCGTATTTTATTTGATAAATTTACAAAGTTAGATAACAAAGCGACCGGTGTACGCACGCACATGGTTGTACAAAACAGGAAGAAGAAACATCATGAGTCAAAGATGCAAGTAATAGGCCTAACACACACATGAAAGGGATGTAAACATTTGGAACTAATAATTTAAATATGACTATTTTGTTATTCACACACGCCCCCTCAACAAGTTACTATTTGACATTTTAGTTTTTAATTGTATTAGTTTTATGATTAATGACATATTTATTAGAGTAGGCCTATCTTGACGCCCCCTCAATCTTTACTATGAATACTCATGTAAAGCACTACATAACACACAGCATGTTTCTAAATGTAATAAACTTACTCTTTGCCAATGGTTTGGTAAACATGTCTGCCATTTAGTCTTCAGACTTTATATATTTCAAAATTATTACACCTTCTTCTATCTTTTGTTTGATAAAATTGAACCTAATATCCACATGTTTGACTAGCTTGTTGTTTTCAGGACTGTTACCTAGATTAATTGCTGCTTGGTTGTCAACATGGATTACAACATGATTAATATTAAACAATTTAAAATATATTTTCGTTACACCGACGCTTAGTCCTACATGGTCTCAGCCACGTCCAAGAGTGACGTCTTCCTCAACGGATGATCTTTTATATGGCACACACTCATCGAACAGGATAGGCACAGGGGAATGGAGCGCGCCGGCTGAAGAACATTCTATACTATTCTGGCAAAGCCTGACAGTTACCATCTTCTTCTCGTCTTTTTGTTTCTTTGAAATTGGGCGGATTGATCATGGTAGTGGTGGTGGTGGTCTCTAGCGGTGAGATGCGGTACTAGGCTCAGTCTTGGCAGTTGCTCGCGTGTGGTTTGTGTGGTCGGATGTTTGTTGCGCGAGGTGCTTCGCCAGGTTGGGGATATTGGGTAAGTGATGTTTATGCTTGACTGGCCCCATTTTGTTGACTTGGAGCAATAATTGCTACATCATGTTCTTATAAAATCAGTTTGTTTAGAAAGTGCAAGTTAAATACCACAAATAAATATTTGGGATATTTAACATGCACTTTTGAATAGACTGGTTGTATCAGCACACGACTTGTAAACCAACTTGAATCTAGAACAGACACAACGTCCAGTCACCGGCTGTCAACTCATTACTGTGAAAGGGGGAAAACCTTTATTTTACCAATGATGAATTTTTCGTACCTGCAAGGATTTGAAACAGGGACCCCCAACTCAGTAGACAGATACTACTGACCGAGCTATGGTGACAGACTCAAATTTAAAGATTATGTAGTGTAATAATGCTGCAAATTAACTAGTTTTTATTTTATTTGAAAACTTGGTAAATAATGGTTGTGTGCACCGTTTGATTCAGATTAAATTAATGTATCGGCAAAATAATGTTGTACCTGTCATGTTAAATTTAACTTGTGTTGTATTTTATAATATGTAAAAAAAAGTATTAATCAAACTAGCGACGTTATCTTTTAATTGTTTTTTTATTAAAAGTCACCATCACAATCCTTTGTCCTTGAACTATATTTGGTTATAAACACGCCAACATTTACTGGATGTTAGAATATATTCCCCATGGTGTGTTCTTATTTTTGAGTCAGTAAAACAAATCTAAATAAAATAAATATGTACTTAATAGAGTCTTGTGCCAAGGGTGTATATTTAGCTTGCCAGCCAGTCACTTCAACCTTCCAATTCATGTTTCCTGCTGTTCTACAGGAAGTGTCCATTCTATCCAGAAATATACTAATTCTACATACCTTTTTATGAAAACGAATAAATTTCCATTCAAAGTTATAAAAATTATATTATTCTCATTAATGAATTGAAGCATGGGTCAACTGTAATATATATATTTTACAAAATGTTGGCATTTTTATCTCGGTGTGTGGAGGAATTCATGAGTATATTACATTTATGTTTAGTCCAGTTAAGAAAGTGAAACTGAAATTAATTACTACTTTATTATTATTATTATTATTATTATTATTTAGCACCGCGTCTTACTACCCGTTCGCTTATACGCTCTAAGTACTAATTACGCTAATGGATTGGGAATTAGGAAGGTTGAATTAGAGGAAGTGAACCCGCATTTGTGTGGAGGGAGAGTGGAAAACCATTTAGGGAAAACCATCCCCAGTTCATCCGACCAAGATTCAAACCTCGATCTCCCCGTCCTCGGCAGCAGGGCTCAACACGACTAGCGCGTTGGCCAACTACTCCACCGAGACGGGTTAATACTCTATTAATTAGGAATTCATAATCACAAGGTATTATAAGATAATTTTACAATTATTTTTTATAATATTTATTTTAGATTTGGGGAGGTGGTAGAAGGGGTGCTTCGGCTTCATGATCCTCCCCCCCCCCCCTACCTTT